>ATSW01014823.1:0-19023 GCA_000444245.1 Botryllus schlosseri | reverse complement strand
GGATTTGGATTTGAAGGTTCGGATTTGGATTGGATTAGGACATAGAAATTTCAAATCCGCTCATCTCTGGTATCTGGTAGAAAGCGAATTTCTACTGACATGGTCGCGACATGCGCTTATGCTGTGCTTGCTGCAGTTACAATTGCACATTCCCACAAGTTTCAAGATTACAGTCAACTGTATAGCTTGATATGAGCAAGCGCAGCGCCGGTATTAAAACGTCGCATTAGTGTTCTGATGCACCTACGCAGCGATGTCGTGGTGTGAGTTCTCATGCCACTATGACAGGGGCGGGCAACTTCTCCGGTCGGCGGGCTGGATATGGGAAATGAAGCACTTGGCGGGCCAGATTACAGAATGTATTCATACATCATATATTATACCTCAATCGCGTATTTATTTGTCTATACAAGGAATCCATTGTATTTAATGTAAACTTCATGTTTAAAGCATAGAGTCAAAAGAGTAGGCTATTTATTGAATTTATTTACAACAGCTATTCAAGTCAATCAGAGATCTGTGGTCGTTCAATATTGTCAACTAGTTTTTTGAACTCTGGTTGCATGTCGTATGCGGAAACACTTAGTAAAGACTGATCGCGAACATCAGTTATATTGGAACGCGGCCTTCCTCGGTAATGTTCGTGGCAGTGTTGGGATCAAGTCACTACCTTCGAGTTACAAGTCATCTCGAGTCATTGCGCATTTTGACTCGAGTCAAGTCAAGTCAAGTCAAGTCACTTGATTTTCAAAGGTGACTCGGGTCAAGTCAAGTCACTCGATTTTGGAAGGTGATTCTAGTCAAGTCAAGTCAAGTCAAGTCACGAGTCAAGTCACGAGTCAAGTCACTAGTCAAGTCAAGTTGGAATTTCAAAGTACTAGACATGATTCAAAGTCATTACATTTTGCTAACTGTTTTAAATAATGATGAAGTACCCATTTATTCGGAATCGACGAACGAATAAACAGTGTGTGTAATGTCCATCTTTCTCATGTGCGCAAACTTGGATTCATTCTGTGACGCATAAACTTTGTCAATACATTCACAATAAAATTTCACTTTCAGAGTAAAAACTCTCGGCGGGCCGGAAAAAATCCCTTTGCGGGCCGGATCCGGCCCGATAGCTGTATGTTGCTCGCCCCTGCACTATGACGTTTTCGACAGTCGACATAGAGTAATTATGACGTCACATGATTGTGCATAGCCACAAAAATAGCATTCGGCGCGACGGTTTGACTACATGACTGAACCATTCGATAGTTTACGGAGCCGGAGCAGCGGTATCAATGAGCTCCGGAGCTCGGAGCCGGAGCTAATTCATCATAGAAGAGAGCTCCGGAGCCGCAGTTGGAGCAGTTTAAAATCTGTGCCAGCTCCAAAGCCCTGTGTAACTGGCCTTGGTTTACTTGTGGTTCACAATATGTATTTAACCTTCCGAAGTCTTCCGTACCGTTAAAACGTCATAAAGAGTGAAACATAAATACTCTACTGGACGACACGGGCTCGGATCTCTTAGACGTAATCAATTATGCTAAGCTCTCGCAGCAAAGCGTTGTGTTGGCGTTTCAATTCAGCCTGGCTCCAACGTCCCAGATCTAGCTTAATTAAATCCATTTCGTAACCGTCACCATTTAAAATTGTGCCTTTTACGCGGGTAGCACGCCCTTGAGCAGAGGCGTGGGATACTGAGACCCATTGCACAGCGAAAGAATATTATTAACTTGGACAACTTATTGACAGACGTAAAGATTTTAGTATACATGTATTCGATTTTGTAGTTACATCGTGACGACGTATGCATAGTTACTATCGACAATCTTATTGTCTGAAACAAAATTGATCACTTAGCTTGTGATGTTGATGAAATTAACTAACTTATGGTTACTTCCCATTTTTGTAAGATTCATTACACGATGTTATTAATAGTGATTATAAAAGCACGACCCTGGTATATTACATGCACTGATGTACAGGCCTTCGTGACTATAGGGCTGCATTTAAAACAAACGGTGTTCTAAAACAGTTTGTTTAAAACATGTTTTAACCTGTGTTTTAAACGAATGCCTTTTTGAAAAAAAAGCATTTTTTTTTCAAACGTTGTATAATTATGCCATAATTGTGTAAATACGTCTGAAAAACCATGTAGTATGAGCCTACGGACGATTTGCGCCCAAAATAATCGACGTAAACGATGTGGGGTGGCAGGAACGATGTACTCCTGGTTCATGATATTTTTGGTCTGTTTATAACACTGATCGGAAACCCTTTTCGTCGAAGGAGCAATATTTACCCTATATTTTCAACTGCCAATGCCTATCCACTGGGACGTCACAATTAAATATTCGTTACGTCATGGCTAAAATACCAAAAAATGTGTTTTAAACAAGCACCTTGTTTCAAACAAGTTTTGTTTGTTTGATATTGAATTTTGTTTTACATACAACCCTATTCGTGACAGTGTTGCGACGACTCAAGTCAATTTTTAGCGTGAGCTGACTTGACTCGAGTCCCTTTGCAAAACTCACTTGACTTGACTTTGACGCGGCGTTCCAGAAATGTAGGTTGACTCAACACTCAAAGCGAAATTCTCTAGTCTATTTCAAGTCAATTAAGTGATCGGTATAGCTCAGTTTTGTACGGCAATCATTTCTGAAGATCCGCAATTTTTTACATGCTTTCCTTGTAGACTGGGGATACCAAGGTAAATTCGACAAGTCGTTTGTTTGTTTTACTTTAGTTAAACTGACTATAACGACCAACGGACGTTAAGTCTATTCGATAACGTGCGTTTTACGTCCGCATAATTATGATAACGCATCAGTTTGTCACGATTGCTGCGATTTCCACAATGTTTCTATTTCCCAGCGTTTCCCTTGCCAATAAAATTGAATGCAAATTTATTGTTCAAGTTGCGACTGCATATACTGCAACCCTTTTTTCTGCACAATATAAGCAGTTGCCGATGACTATTTATAGTGAACATCCCATAATACATTCTGTTTGGAATGCGATTGATCAATCATGTTTTCCTTTGCTAACGGTATAATGTATGTGTCTGCTTGGAATTGCTTGTTCTTTTTAGTGTTCATGGTGTTTTCACATCGATGGTCATTCGACAACAGGAGCATGTAGGAGTGTTGCAAGACGCAAGGCTATTTCTGTACATCCCTTGTCCAGTGACATATGTAGGCTACCCATATGCTGGTATGCATATGCACAGATCATATGTATAAAATGAGTCGGTGTATAGGCCTAACTGCTTACGACGCAAAAAAATCAAGGAAAAAATATATAACGTCCTATTCCTGTTTTTATTCTGCCACTATATGCTTCGTTACCTGCCAAGTTATAGCACAGCCAACCATTGTTCTACATTTGTAATACACCGCGTATGCGGATCCTTCGATAATGAGGAGCCTATAAAAAACCTCCAGACTTAGGAAGTAATTCTGCAGTCGACCTCGGTCGGCTAATCGCATAAACTACGCTACTCACCACCAATCCGCTTGACATTATTTTAAATAATTCCAGAAATTAGAATTTCTAGCAGCTCATTAGGCATTGATTCTTAACGGAATATTGGACTATGGTTGGCTCATAGTTCATACCACGATGTCTAAAAAGTTTGTTCATACACTTTTACAGTTTGAAATGTCTGCAAAATAAGCAGCTATTATCTCGATTAACGAAGCAAGGCATATATCCATTTCAAACATCTTGTATACCTGCACATGCGACAATATACCTTAATTTTCATTTGCGGGACTGTGCTACGTGATATGTTCTGACATTTCTCCTCCAGCGTGCAGTGTGCACCTTCAATGCTATTGTAACCCGAAGTGACTTCATCAAAAAAAAAATTCTTTCACAATTAGAATTCATGAATGCGGCAATGTTCGTTACAAATCGCCACGTGCTTATAGTGCATATTGAGCCGTTTTATATGCGGATTCGCTGTTGGTAACGCAACAATACCAAAATAATAAGTTTCGGCGCATCACATAATTTAATGCATCGTTTTTATTTAGTTTATAATTTCTTTGAATATGTTTCAAATTAGGACGTGACCATATTTGGCGGTGCGGTAATTATCACTTATGATAACCTTATTTATTACTGCGTGAATATTTTACCGCGGCAATTACCCAAGTCTTTTGCTAAAGAAACACGGTATGTTAGTGTGACCGTCGTTGAAAATTTTTTATGATCCTTCTGACCTGGACCGAAACACCATTTCTCCATCCCCCCAAACGTTGGTCTTGCTCCCCAGCGGGATCAACCAATCACCTATCTCAAGTCTTCTAGACACCTAGACTGCATTATTTTGAAACTACATAGTGAACGTGTGGTCTAGTCGCGCCAAGCGCGAATAAATTTTCAAATTCATAACTAAATTTTGTGAGTAGTATGAGAGATTGCATATATTTTTATTCTCTTTTATCTCACGCGATCAGATCTACCCATAGAGTTGAGGGGATGGTGTGTTCGAGAAATTTGAGGCAAGTTAATTATGTATGATACTAATAATATTAATAAAAATAGACATTGTACCGATAGTCATTGGCGCTACAGGGGACGTAAGCAAAAACTCATGAGACATATCCAACAGATTCCGGGTAACGTTCGATTCGACATGATCCAAAAGATCACGTTATTGGACAGTGTACATGTCCTTCGGAAGGCCTTGAATGCACCACTGGACTAAAATTACACTTGTGAATAGCATAATTGAACAGCATAATTTCTGTAATTTCGATTCTTCATTTTCAATCCCTTCTACCTCTGCTCTGTAACCCTTGCCAATTCTTCAGCTACTGGAATTCTGTAATCTGACCATGTATTGCATAGGACTAACAATTTGACTGTATTACTCAAATTTTAAAAATTTACTCCAATCTCGCCATTTCTATTGGGGGCAGGTTGCTCCCCGGATTATGTGTGTATTTACCAGTTTTACTGTGAATAAAGAATATAATAATTAAATTATTATACATCTACAGGCGGATAGTTGTTGTTAATTACTCTGCTACATATTGTTATATCGTGACCTCCGCTGTTATATCGTCAAAAGACATCGGAATCGCTCAAACGTGAGAGACTGAACTGAAAGAAAGGCTTATATCTCGAGAAGCAAACGATTCCAGGTTGACAGTTCTCCACGGGGTGCATCATATTCTCAGATCGCCAAGACATAACTCTTCGACGCCGGCCATTTAGGCGCATATATGAGCATCGGACATAATTTATGTCGAGCGTCTCGGCCAGTATGCGGCGGTCATTTTCGGCCGACGACGTTTTAGGCAGCTCACTTCGCGGATCTCATGTTAGTGGAAACTTCATTTGTCTTGGTGTGTCGTGGCGCGGTAAATGAAGACAGGCAGCGACATTGAATCACGCGAAACGTTAAGACGTTTTGAAGTTTTGTGATATATATTTATTTATAACATTATAATTTTTATATAATTATATAAGTAACATATTATATAATATTTATTTATTTTAATAATTATTAATGAAACTCAAAAATTTATATTCATTTACGAAATAATTTTAGGACTTCTTCGAGCTCGTCCCCCAACTGGGGGGTGCGGCATTTAGGGCCTTGCCACCATCGTGATTGCATTGAGTCGGCACTATTATTGGCATTCAATGTTATCTTCTGAAAATTGAAGTTAGATTTTGGAGCTTGTTACCTTGTACCATGTAAGTCACGTATACGACATTCCATATTCACAACTCAAAATATAATATAATTCATGATTTAAAACAAATCTATCTCTGTTGTGTAATTTGCTTTATAAATTAACCGATGAACATGAGATTTTTGGAAACAGATTTTTTCACTATTATGATCTGTTTTTGTTATTAGGCAGAAGTGATCCCTATCACGATATCATTGTGATACCAGCGCAGTTCGATTATATAATATAGGTCATAGGATATGACGCGACTATTATCAACCATGAAAAGTTGGAACACAAATCCTCTGTACTATCAGGAGCCCAAATTAACGTGACAATGTCGCGTACACCTTTCTTTTGGCTTGATATAAAGTTTCGCTTGGTAGGAGAAGATATCAGGATCTGATAGGTATGAAAGTACACGCACTGTTACACATCCGTTGCTTGCATCGATTCCAGGATCGTTGCTGTAAGAACGTCTCAAGACCAGCAATTCCAGCCGGTACGCTGACGAAACTGCCACGGGAGGTGTGGTATCTGACTTGGCTATTATCTTCGTTCGATTGTCAAAACAAATTAACAATAATTCGTGACATTTAGCGACGTGGTTAGAATGGATTTCGTATCGAGTTTTAGACACGTTTATTGATGGTGATAGTTTTTGTCTGCGCAATTGAAGCGACGTTTCCAACTGGCCGATCGCTTTCGTGTATGTCTGCATGCGATAGGTCACCTTCGATCATGCATGCTACGCCTTTGCCAATAACATTGGTTAATACCCCGCATGCTGATATACGTAAACTCCATATAACAGGTTAAGCATACCTGCGCAGAATTCATGCCAGGCCAACAATTATTATCGATACACCCTAATTTCGTCGGATTTCAGAGCGGTCTGCATGTGACCCCTTAGATGTGTTCTATAGCTTTGATTACAGGATATGCGGACATGTGCAAACGTAACACGGAACCGGATGTGGAATTTCAGAACAACTTGGCTGAGCTGATGTCCTAAAGAAAGCAGACATGCAGATATGACACTATTACAAACGATATAAGATAAACGATACGTTATATTGGTGTCACGCAATTATGAGCGATAATATACGCAGCGACATGGGCTCTACCAATGGAAGGGAAATACATTGATAGAATCCATAATTAAAAAATGAGTATCCCTCCCACCCCGCCACCAAAAAAGAAATATTATGATCCATCACGGAGCGAATCACACCGCTCGGTCGGAACTACGAATATAATCCATGGTCATAAGATAAAATATATCCGCTTTAGTCAGAAAATTAACGACGTTCTATTCATGCATACAAATATTTACTTTGTATTTGAAACATGCCTTTATTTGTATTCTTCTTTATTATCTCACGAATTCATGTCTTCTTGTAAGACATTTATTTGCTATTTGAACAAATTCTGAGGACAATAACGTGTCAAATACTTTTTCATGTTCTGATTCTTGTTGCTAGCAAACATGTCGGCTATCAATGAAAGACCTGATGGGGGATGTTTAGTGCTATCTCCGTACCGAAATTTTGTCAATGGGGTTAATATTTCGCGGCCGAATAGGCCTGAGTGCGAGTATAAAAAAGAGATCATGAATTTGCGTCAGGGACCAGTGGGATTACTTTTGAAAATATTATTCGAGTATATCACTATCCGGAATTGTAATACATTTTCCATATACAAGGATCATTACTTTGATAATATTATTGATTAAAAATAATGAATATGAATGAGGGAAAAGACTTCAAAATCGTGCAAGTTTGGCCAAACCAATTGGTCCGTACGCGTAAATATGAAGCTGCTTTGCAAGACCGAAATGAAGCCATCAACAGGTTGGCATAAACTATTGGGTATTTAATAAGAATGACGCGGTAAACTCAGCAGGACTGCAATCTCTTTACAAATGCTAAATGTTCAGGGAAATCATAAGGGCAAGAGAAGAAGACATCTTCATTTCAAGCAGAACGTCGTCGCGATTAGGACGCAAAACAGTAAGCATCCCATCTCGTCGACCGAGCGTTGTATCATCACGACGACCAAGTCTTGACCCTTCTCGCAAAATGTCCGTGGAATTTTCCAAAAGGTTTGCTATATATGTATTGTATACAGATAACGGCTGAAAAAGTGAGCATGTTGAACAAGGGTGTATAGTGATTGGAGGTTAAGAAGCATTCTCCGTAGAACAGAGCTTTATGTTTAGGTCTTTATAATATGAAAGGTATGGTTCAACCGTTATTGGATGACGGATATAGGCTTTCGTTACAACACAGTCCTTGAAACAGCCCGACGGACGGAGCTCATGATTTTGAGCGACAGGGGTGCGACAAAACGAAGGGGCGATCGGATGGCGATAGCGTACGATGCTAGCAATAGGGGGAGGGGGAAACTGATAGAACATTCAATTCATTTACTACGTAATAAAATTGGATACATCTTTTTTGCTTGGCCTGATATTTTAACTGTTTCTTGATAATTTGTGGATGTTGATTCCGAAAATGTCATTATATTTCCGCTATCATCGATAATCATAATTAATTATAATTATCCCTCTGCGGGGTGGGGATAAACTGCACTACATAATGAATAGCGCGCCAATGTTGAGCTGTGGGTTCAGTCACCCATACATAGATTTGACGAACTGAATGATTCCAAAGCTCAGTTAGCTCACACACCCTGCAATGTTATTTTTATCTGCAGCAGCAGCTCAAGCTATCTATTTCTTCGTTCAAGGGTCCGATACGACAGCACATGTTATAATATGAGAGCTACTGTTTTTAGGTGTGGTAACTTGTCATTGCAAAATTAATTTAACATATTTTTATATAGAAGTCGCCCTTGGTAATAGACGTTGCAAAATTCGCCAGATTTATTTTGCTGTGTTTGTGGATATTTTGTTAGTAGAAGACACATTTCTATTAACATAGTAAAAGACGGCAAGTAGTGGGCAGGTTATAGACTGCATAGTGGGATACTTAGAGACTAGTAGCGACGGTGTGAACCTCTGAAAGGTTCAGATTCGTGTGAACGCGAACCTTTTTGAAAGGTTCTGTGTGAATGTGAAGTGTGAACGTGAACCTATGACGTCACGTGACGTCGTATAGTAAACCTACATTTCAGTGAAGTGATATATTAATGCACATGCTGGGGACGACTTGGGCCACTTTATGCCATAATGCTGAAGTAGCCTACATGCTGACTTGCAAAGGAATACAAGCTTAAGCCTTAATGGTCGAGGTCAGACCAGACAATACATTCGGCGTCTCACTATTGCTTCATTGCTATTGAGCAGAGTGTAAAACGATTTTCTATACTTTCTTTTCTAATTGGATAGTATATATATTCATATTGAAATGAACTCGAATATTTTCGGCTGACACTCGTCAGGGGTAATCGTCAGCAACTAGTAGAGAATTCAAAAGAAAAATCGTATATCAACAATCGTATCACAAAAAAACTTTCTTTTCTATACTCTATTACCCTATTAACAAGTTAAAAAGTAGCCGATACCCTAATCGCATGGATTTGTTTTTTATGATGCAATAAGCATATCAAATCAAGATGTATCCCGTGCGCCTGCTAGATCTTATGCATTAGACAACGATGTATTCTTTATCATCTGATCATTATTTCATTGATTGGTTGAATAAGCATCATTTACTGACTATACCTGCATGTAGCGTATTTCGCTCTTGATGTTGTGTGATTGCAGGTCAAGCTCACAGCAGAGTGTCACTAAATATACACAAACGGATAGCTGGATATTTCGTGCTCACTTTGACAAAGCAAGTAAAATTTTTGACATTGGCAAAAGTGCATTCTCGTTTAGTGTAGATTTTTTATGATGGCAGCGCCATGAATAGAATGGTATTAAGTTCCAATGCAAATAATTTCAACCAAAGATGTCATAATGACGTGAAAAATTGTAATGTATGAAAAAATGTTCGCAGTGCAGAACCTACCAAGGTTCGTTTGTAAACTTGAACCTCGTCAAAATCGAACAGTCGATCGCAAAGTTATCGCATTTCCAGAATGGATATTTTATGATCATATAACCATGAAGTTCGATTACTTTGATATTGCGTGCGACAGTAACGGCTATAAAACAACGGGACTGTGTCGTTGTGATCAATTTATAGCGTGTAAAAACAAAATAGAAGAAGCTCACGATGCTGAATAGAAAATCTTTACCCTAATATAATGGGGTCATGGTTCAAAACCAGGTTTAGCACGTAACACTCTTCAAAATCAGTCATGCGTAACATGAATTTCAACCCAGCACACTTTAGTCTTTACGAAAAGTGAAAAGTAATATATCACGAGAAAGCTGATTTCAAGGCGGACCCCCTTCAATTCTTAGTTATTAATATTTAATTCCTATAGTTGGTCTTTACACAAACACCACTGAAGCTACGTATTTTTCTGAAGGGTGAAGGATAAGGGGAGAGGGGGTGATCAATTGAAAAGTATCGCCACCCCCTAAAATATATAGTTGCAGCAAAAATCGAGCCAAGCAAAAATGCTGTTACGTAGTGAACTGTTGCTTTCTTGCTCAGTTCGATTTATAATATAATCGAGGCGGCTCAATGATACTGACTTATCTCAGTCCACGAGTGCTGAAAAGGGTAATACCGAGAAAATTTGCATTACATCACACCAGAGCTTCTCAACATTTTCACCTCACGGCACCCTATAAAAGCAAAAAATAGTTCGCATAACCCTGTAGCAATCCGAGTGTGACGAGTAGTGCAATGGTAAGTTGCACCACTGCAAATCAAATGGGTTGCGGGTTCGCGTCTGACCGAGGTCGACTCTAGAATCCCTCCCAAGTGTTAGAGGCTTATCCAGGTTCCTCGTCGCCCTGCGATCCATGTATATAAACGATGACTTACAAAAACTCTGGAGTGAAAGTGCTCCGTACTATATCAGTTGGCATTTCAGGAACGTAGTAATACGCAATATCGGTCTGGTGTAAAATGTTCATGTCACAATACCATGAATACTAAAAAATAACTAGTAGGCCTACCATGCAGTACAAGATTTGACAAGAAAATGACTAAAAAAGAAATAGAAAAAAGTCATCAACCCACGTCATGTTCAGTGTTCAGTCCTTGCATCTGATGAGGTTGACTAGAAAAACAAGGTCAATACTTTCAGCAAACCTCAACAGTCAACATCACGGTAGAATTGCCCGATGAATGACCTTTTGTTCAGCTATCACCTTCCCATATTCTATTATGCGGGGGAGGGTTGGCGTTCCACCCACATTGACGGTGCAGGCCCCACCCCTCGCTATGCTCACAGTGTCGTTACAAAAAAAGCCTAGAAAAATACCCGATCGAGGACGAATTCAAGAAGGAAAATGAAAAAGAGCGACGAAGACTAACAAAGGTACAAGTAATAGATTCACCCACAATGTCATAGTCATAAACTCATAATTATGATTCCTTAACTTTTGTATAGCCCACGTCACCCTTATTTACCACATTTACCACGTCACCCTTATTTACCACCCCTGAGCAGTCTAATTGGCCCACATGTGTGCCGCCGAACACCGTTCGAGAACAAGCGCATTGCACCAATTGAACTTGTTTATATATTCTCTCAACATCGTAGTAACGCCTCGTTGAATAATTCGGTGAAGCCGTGTTCTCAACGCAAATGGTATTGTGATGACAATATCAGCTGTTTCTGCATGGGCAAATGATATTTCGACGCCAAGAGGGATGCAAAAATAGGATATAAGCCAGCAAGTCTGAAAGACCCCTTATGTTACGGTAACTGAATATATTTTCAAACATTTCACTGTATATTCGTATAGTGTGGTTAGTCATTAAGCATTCGTCGCGACTATGAACACGTGCCATGACATTTCGAGGGTGGCCACTATGGCCACATCCGAGTTATAACTGCTAACAGTATACAACCCGTCGACTAAATCTAATTTTTGGAACTACTTGCTTGAGTACTTTTCATATCCTTAGTTTCTACTTCTACTGCAAGCAGTTTTATAATGTCCTTACTTTTACGGCATTACCCTCTATACTTCTAAATGAGTGGCAACGCCGACTGTACTTTGGCCACCTCCGCCTCTTCCTTAACTGAATAGCCTATCCTGGACCTGTTCTGTCCCGTCTGGCAATTCATTCACTCATAAAAGGAATTCAAATATTATAAAACTGTGTTTCACTTGACAAAGTTAACTATGGAAAAGTGAGTATTTTACCATCCAAAACTGTGGAAGCAGGAGTATATAAGCTACTTGCGTAGTCAAACAAGTAAAAGCATTTCGTTATTGATGACCTATGACTTTCAGGGGGGGGGGCGATAGAGGTATGTCGACATATAGAGCTATAGATAAATTCGCCATCGTTCGTCGTCAGAGGAGGCGATGAAATATTGTATTGATACGCATATGGGCGTACCACATTGTATTGACCGCATATGGGGGTCTTATCAAAATTCTTGTATCTTGCCGAAGGCTCGCATAAAACTCGAGCAATGCTTAGCCTATTTGTTTGTACCAATATAACGAAGAAAAGTCACGATTAATTTGAGCCTACGGCACTACAGAGATGAAGGACTGTTAACTGTTAGAGGGTCATCCGTGCTCTCCATTGCCCCCCTGGCTGAGTATATACCTCTCCGAGCCAAATTGCACTGCAAACTTGAGTCTTGATAGGGGTAAAAATCTGTAAGAATATGTCACAACCGCCTGGCATCCATCTTGTAGAATGATTTTGAATATGGCAACATCGCGATAAAAAAAAGAACAAAAATCCTCTAGTTTATGAGTTCATTTCTACTAATAAAGAAGTAATCCTAGCCAAACTAATGTGTCATCGTCATCGTTGGTACGGGTACATGGTGTGGTGTCCGTTGACTTTTGGTAACCAAGCTTGCCGCCAGTTCTCAGATCAGCATGTCAGCGTTCACACTCGTCGCTCGTGCTGTGTGTGATGACCGACAAGTTTTTTTTTGTTCACGGCGTTTCGACTACATTGGTCATTTTACACCAGACCGATATTCTTTATTATGATCCCGTATTTACAGACTTCCAGCACGGCCTATACATCTAGGCTCTTTTAAGACACCGCTAACTCGGATTTCGTGGCGATGAGGAGCCTAGATAAACCTCCAACAGTCAAGTACAAGAATTCTGGAGTCGATCTCGGTCGGACTCGAACTCGCATTGGAATGTAGCACTACGCAATCTCGGCACATGGCCGACAGTAAATGCTAATGCATCCATTCATTCACATCCTCACCCATCCATGTGTTATTCTGATGCAGCAATAGCCTCAAGGCTTCTAAGAGTTTGCGATACCTATATTCAGTATATTGATGTTCGATGTGACACGGGTGAGTTGTTCTACGCTGATTGGCATACTGTATGGAAGAACCGCGAGCAATTGCGCTCTATAACAACTTAAATAGACATAACTTTTTTGAGTTACGATTAGTTTATACGTATGTCTAAAGCGATGTTCTATTCATGTATACAAATATTTGCTTTGCTGTTTAAACATGCTATTGTCTATTCTTCCCAGTATAACCCGTAAAATCCCATGTCTTCTTGTGAGGCGTTTATTTGTGTACAAACGAATTTTGAGGACAATATAAGTGCAAAGTACCGCTCCCCCGAGTGAAGTTCTGTAGCTAACGAACACGCTTGTCTGCGGTGATTAACTTGGTGGGAGATAGGGCTAGCTTTGTACGTCCTTCATACTTCAAAACTGTCAATGGGATTAAATAGCCTAATATTTCGCGATTGAATGGGGATGAGGGAGTGTATGAATAATGGAAACTATATTTGCGTCATTGCCAAGAGTGATTTGTGTTGAGAAATTGGTCCCACGCTGAGGCCATCTACATCATAATCATATATCGATTTCAAATCATAAAGTTTATCGCACATATAATATTTTAACAAGGAATAAATGAGTAATGGGGTTACCGAACGTGAATGAAGGTAAGGACTTCAAAATCGTACAAGTTTGGCCGAACCAGTTGGTCCGTACGCGGAAGTATGAAGCTGCTTTGTACGAACGAAGTGAAGCTATTCGCAGGTAGGCATATAGATACGCAGAATGGGCCTATATCGAGAGTTGTAGTCTACAATTGACCTGACAAGATCGGGCGTAATCTCGATTTACGTTATATTCAGGGAAATTATAAGAGCAAGAGAAGATGATATTCTCTTCAGCTTAAGCAGAACTTCGTCGCGTATAAGTCGCAAAAGACCAAGCGTCGCATCTCGTCGACCAAGCTTCGACCCATCGCGTAGAACGTCAATGGAATATTCAAAAAGGTTTGCAATATAGGCCTACCGACAAAAGTCTATATGCAACTGTGCATTTTAAACAATTTGGTATGGAGAATTGCTGAAGAGGAGAGATTCGCCTACACTTGAATCGCGATAGTGAGGTTACAATAGGGTTACCATACGTCCTATTTTAAGAGGATTTTCCACCGCGGTTTTGCAGGTTTGAAAATTTTGAAAACGTGTCCTCTTTTCTGATTTCCAAAATATGGTAACCCTAGGTTACAAGAAAATATTAGTATTTATCCTCAACATAGAACTATATCAACCCTTTTAGCAAAGCGTTCATTTGGCTCGACTTATGCCCAATATATTCTGCCCGGCCCGAAACCGAATAGCCAGATCGCTCCCAACTCTGCACCGGCCGAGATTTTTGATCCGTGAAACTGAATCATACCTATTCTCACAATTGGCACGGGGAGAAAAACGTGTATAGCCTACTTGTTGTTTGCCTATGGTATATAAACACTATGGGATGAGGAAAGTCGTGCAAGTGGAACCTGCAACTTCTATAAAATATTCGCTTTTTGGGTTCCTGAATATAGACAATAATGGACATATGAATTCAGTCAATGGACATTGTCGCATCCTATAGTCGCGGGCGATATGTGCGGGTTCTTAGTTCATCATGGAGTTATAAATATCATCCAATATATTTCCACCGCGCTGCAAAAAAGCCAGATTTAACCACGATGATCATTATAAACAGACTGTTGAAAGCATATAAGCATGCATAGCATTTCGGGAACCAGCAGCTGCCAAAACTGTCAAAAATAAATTTTTGAATATGAAAGAGATGAGGGTTTTTTAAAAGTAGATTTCTATGAGTATATAACTATAGCAGGGTGGCCATCCTTTTCGTCCAACGGGTCACATGCCTAATTTGCTCGATTGTCGTGTTGAAATTATATAAAAAAATATACTCATCGTTACTATAACCATTGGATAGGTAGTGGAGACTGTGATCTGAAAGTGTCATCAAAACTTTTTAATTGGTATGATAAGCAGTATTGTGATGATTGTAATTTTGACGGACACAGAGAGTTTCGACAATTGCAGCTGCAGTCGATCATTTTGTCTCGAGATAATTTGCTCTGCAAAATCATTGTCAATTTAATATTCTATCAATTTGATATTCTATATGTTGTTTTGGGCACTGAGTGGATATTACACGTTTTGTCACTTCTATCTGATAAGATTGGCCAAACTAAAACGGTTTAAAAATGATCAATTGGAGTCTGCCAGTATTATTATTATGATTAATATAGGCTATACTGCCAAAAATAAGCAATTGGCATACCTATGCCTGCATATAGCATATAAGCACAAGAAAATCGTAGAAAACATCATCGACCCAAATAGCAAACCCTGTTATCAAATAGTCCGAGATAATAGTCCTATCATTTGTCTGTTCCTTTGTACCTTTTTCAGACGTCCATCGAACGTATCTACGTCATATAGGCTACCTCGATTTCCAGAGACGCAGATGACACCTGTAATTAACGAGGAAACCGAACCGGAGCCTTTGCATTTTATATTGCCTCCGCTGCTTCTACCGCCTATCCATCTCGGGAAACCTGTCAATTTCAAAAACCTACAGGCTAATAAATATATCGCGCAAGCCTAATTGCTCTATCTATGCATGTAATATATCTGTTATGTGTATATTATATATGATAAGTCACCTGATTGTTATTGCGAATTGCTACGAGTGTAATTTTGGAATGCAGCCTATATAGCTTACACAAAACGTATTAGCTCACCTATAAGCCTAAAAAATACCGATGATTATTCACCAACAGAAGAACTTATTTAGCAATGGCCATTAAGCGGGAAACTTTTTCGAATTGAAGTGTTACTTAATTGTTCATTCTTCGATTACATGTATCTCGAATAAACTGTGTGAAAGACTATCTCTGGGATATCCAAACTTACTGGGTTGATTGGAATTGAGTTCTTTGATGATCAATGAGCAATGAGCATTAATGAAGCCAGGATATATTAAGCATAAAAATAAAACATATTGCTCACGATGCCGTGAGGTCACAAAAGCAGTCAGTTTGAAATTAGAGATTCGAAGCTTTTGCGGAACCTGGGGCAAAGTGCCCTCCTCCCATAATGCTATATAGTCAGATTTTTTTTTATCCGTGGGAGGTTAAAAAAAAAACATATGCTGCTATACTCCTGTGCATGGGGATGGGGAAAATTGATCCACATGTGATTTTAATCGGACTACAAGATGCAGGGCCCAGTCGAATTGAATCACTCTTTTCAAGTATTTTTAAGAACCGAAATTCACAGGAGCAGCCAACTGAACTTAAATAAATGCGGATTGCACATGTACAGGCAGAAGAGGTGGTCAGTAACGAAGTACTTCTACTTTTTCGAAGTACTCAAGTAGTTTGCTACTTGGGTACTTACCCAAGTAGATCTAATTTTCCGCTACTTCAACTTCTACTTCGTAATATTTTTGGATCTACTTACTTACTTTTCGCTATTTTCAGTTTGTCAAGTAGAAGAAGTTTAATACTCCAATCAGAGAGATAGCCTGAGGAATTTCGGAGCTGTTTTCACGGAATATCAACATCTAATTTTCATAAAAGTTGAGTAAAGCCCAGAATTTTCTTCCACTTCGCGCACAGATACAAACATGATTTCACGAACGTATCAGCGAACATTATTTAGGTAGCGGTTGCGTGGTACCGTTCATACCGCATTGTCGCCGATATGAAATATTTCATCACAGTAAATATGGCCCATCATAGCGTTTGAAACTCCCATTTGGCAATCTAGCATTAACTTATCTTATCATAATCTAGCAGCCCATGGCGTGACCTAATCTGGAAAAGTGGACTCTGACTTTTTCTTAGCTTTACACCTGTCTTAGCCAGAGGTGATAAAAGTAGTCACCGTCGCTACTCAAGTAGAAGTAGAAGTAATGCCGGAATTTCTACTCAAGTAGAAGTAGGAGTGGTAGTTCACAAGTAAGTAAGTAAGTAGGTATTCTACGCTTATTTTTGCCTACAAAACTAAAAACTGTCAAGTAGAAGTAGTCTAAAACCATAACTACTTAAAAAGTAGTGTGAGTAGGAAAAATCTACTTCAAGTACTTCAAAAAGTAGAAGTACTTCGTTACTTTCCACATCTGGTCTTAGCAGACCACTGTTTAAACTTTCTGGACAAAAGATATGAAATATGTTTCCGCTTTTTTAGAAGTAGTCTTTATATTTCTCTTTTAATTCACAGTATCATACTTTGAGTTCTAATTATTTTCAGTTCTTTCATCTCGAGAACATACATGTTGAAGTATAAAAGCAAGTGTAGTAACGTCTCTATTTTCCGAAAATAAAACTACGCTATATGACATTTTGACGATCAGCCAGATTTTTTATTAACGTTTACTAATCGCGCAAATTGTTACCACCGTATCCGACACCACTCCGTGTTGCTCTTCGACCAAACTACGGGCTTTATAATATGGGGGAGGGCACTATACCATGATAGTTTCTAAATCGGGGTGTTCGAGTAAACAAAGAATTAATATCGCATTCCCATATCAATGTTACCATTTTCATCCCATGATGCGGACGAATGCTTATGATTTCGAAAATTTATACCTCCTGGGATTCATCAATATGAAACAACCTCTGCACCTTTCGCATAGCTCAATTTGCAGCATCTGACAGTCTATGCCAGTGGTTCCCAACCTTTTTGGATGTCTGAGCCACATTTCAAGCTTCAGAGTACGTATGGAACGGCTTGAAAACACTCGAGTAGGCTATTTATTAGGAAAATTTAAAGGTAGCTAACCTACCTCTGGATCTCACCATCCAGCTAATTCAAAAGCTTGCATATAGACTTCTATAGATTTATGTCGGTTATTTTGGAATTGATAAACGAAGGTTGGCGAGTGCTATGCATTGAAATAAACTGAAATTGAAAATACATAACATTTCTACACCATACTATTAGGCTATATCGCTATGTGATAGTTCTTCATATATTCTAGCACTTAATGCTCGAGTTTGAGCTGTTATTTTGATGTTAATAAAATTGTGTCGAAATTTACTCTTAATAGATACAATATACAAGGCCTATGACCGGCAGAACTCAAGATATATCCGTCTCTTACGGGTAGGCTTATTCATCCATGCGTTTGGCGCTAGTCTACAAGAATTCTCTTTCCTGGTTCTCAGAAGCGGCCTTTCACGGCTTTAGACATAACTAATATCCCTCATTTTAACATTCATACACATAAATTGATTATAACTATTCATAGAAACAAACAACAACTGTCGTCTATTCATAATATTTTTGTGGCATATTTAGAGGTCAATCAGAGCCGCAAGGCAAGAAGGCTACCTTGAAGCCGCGGTTGGAAATCACTGGTCTATGCGAACGAATTACGATCGTTTTCACAACTACTTACTTACTTGAGTAGATTTAAAGTCCGTCAATTCTACTTCTACTGCAAGTAGATTTAGGCTGTTTTTAAAAGAACTATTTCTACTGGTACTTGAGTAGATTCTTGCGTCGCTACTTCTACTTCTACTTGAGTAGCTGTCTTGACTACTTTGACCACCTCTGAAAGCCAATACCTTTGAGTTGCGAAAAGGTAAAATTGAGCAATAATGTTCAAAGTGATATACACATAAATTGCTACAGTTTTAAATTGCACCTCAATAGGGTTTAATGTGCCCCTCGATTCAATCTGGGTATATCTAAAAAATCGTTGTATAAGTCCATATAGGGATAGGCCTACTCGATCCACAGTCATCCTGGGTAGGCTCAGTGAATGAGGAGTATAGTGAGGCTGATGAAATACAAATATTTTATAATTTATTCGAAGGATCTATAAGCGTGTGCTCTAGACCAGTGGTTCCCAATCTTTTGCGACCCATCGCCCCCTTTTCAAGCTCAACACCGATCATCTCCCCCTCAAATTTTGTGCACCGAAAAATGGGCATACAAACTGTAATCACCGGCGGGTTGACTAAAAAA
>ATSW01014820.1:0-11266 GCA_000444245.1 Botryllus schlosseri | reverse complement strand
ATTACGATTACATTGGAAAAGTAATCACGATTACTCACGATTACATTTATCTTGCATCTTAGAAGTTATATTGAAAGACAATATATGGATTGCGCTGAAAAGGCCTACCTTCCTTTAAAAAAGATGCGTCATTTGCTTGTTACGTCATAATATATCGATTGCCCATTTTTGTAGACGATTTATCGCACCCATCGATTTGCATCCTTGCCAGGTCCATGACTGCCGCACCCCAAATTTCCCAATATGATGGGGAGTGAGCTCGAAGGGGACTCAAAAGTATTTCGTAAACCAACATAAATTATAAAGTATTTTCGAGAGAAGTAATTAACTTGAAAATTCTCTCTAGATAAGCTTGATTTTGAAATGCATACGTCTCCCTCTCAACAAAATAAGCATACATAATTTATAGTAGGGTTGCATTTAAAACAAGCGGTTGTTTAAACACATTGTTTGAAACATGTTTTAAAGAGTGTTTTGAACAAAAGCTTTTAAAAAAAATTGCGTTTTTTTAAGTTGTTTAAGTTATTCCGTAATTGTGTAAATGCTTTCCAAAACCATGTTGTACGAGCCTACGGACAATTGCCACCCGATTTAGCCGACGTACATCGATATGGGATGGTTGGAGCCCCTCAAAATAGTCAATTCAACAGTTATAGTACAGATATTTCATCAAAGGAGCTCTATTTACTCTATATTTTCAATTGCCAATGTCAATCCACATTGGTGACGTCAAGGCTTAAAAAACAAAATAAAAACACATTTTTTAAACACGGGTCTTGTTTTAAACATGTTTGCTTTAAATTGATTTTTGTTTTAAATGCAACTCTAATTTATAGTAATAGGCATTTAGGTTCCAGTCAATACCGTGCCATGATACACCAAAAGACATATGCAGTTTCGACCAACACGCGACTTTGCGAAGTGTGCTACTAAATAAAGAGCGTGTCCAAAACTTAGGTTATGTGTTCATTGTCAATAGCCGCGCCGGGTGGGCGTGACTAATAGTCCGGTCCTTCCAATCTGAGCCCACAATGCAAATGCCACCTGGGCATCCGCAGAGTTATAAAGGCATGACAATTTATGTGTGCGGCTCAAGAAAGTTTTTCATTTAGATGTCTACGTTTTGGATACAACAATATCTTTTTATTATATAACAGACCGGAGGTCACGAATTAACAACATACACTAAAGTAATTGTAACAAGATACCAGACATTATAATTATGAATTACGTGCCCCTAGCTCTACAGGTAAATCTGAACATCGGGGGCAGAGAGAGGATAAAAAATTAATAATAATATAATGCAATTACCAATATTATTGACGGAATTCAGTCTTCAACTTGAAAATATCACCCCACGGGTACCAAAGACCAACGTTTGAACTGGGGGACGAATTGCTGTTTTGGTCCTGATTCTAGCTACAACCCACGCTAACATGATATATATGGCTATGACGGCAGGTCCCAATGTTGAGTACAGAATTGCGAAATAACGATTGGCGCCCGTTTCAAGTAGAGTCATATAAGAATAAGATGAGGAGAAGAACATTAAATTCTGACTTCAACTACAAATAATGTACTGCAAGCTGCCGTTACGAGAAACGGCAAAGAACGGCTAGGTTATGATATACATCAGCAGCTGTTGATTTCTAATGCTTCGTTGTGGAAACCGTAATGTTTTATTTGATCAGTACAAAATTTCGAATCTGTGTCCGGTGTACGTAGGCCTACTACATAGGCCTAGTGCTCGCCAAGCAGCAACGGTCAAACTGCGTTTAACTAAGCATAACCAAACATCAATACACAAGTTACCATTTTAAACTAGACAGAGTGGTGATTAACTGATTAATTATCCTGCTGCTAGGTACTGCCGTGTGGAACGTGTTGATAACCTGATATACAGCACGGCGGGCGTTCTTACAATCACACTAATGTACGTACGTCTTACATCGAATATCTATTCACTGTGGATACTTCTTACGCAATGACTAGCAAAGCTAATAGACTACATCTGACGTAATAATGAGCAATGGCATTTGAAAATCAGATGTTTGTGCTATCACGAACCTGGTATAATATCTCTTCCTTGTTCACGAATATCAGTTTATGTCATAGCCCTTGTACAAATTAAAAGTAATTGTTCTTTCAGAAAGAAATCGATTAGATATGGGAAGTAGTCGATTACGATTATGATTACACCGGATTTTTTGCGAATGTAATCGATTACGATTACTTGAAAATGCTGTAATCGTCGTAATCGATTACGATTACTAATCGCGATTACCCCATGTCTGATTGTGACACCTGTTGTTTTCATTGCTTCTTTCCTATTGAAGTTTCCTTCTGGAATAGATTCATCTCCTTTGTTATATTTCAATATCTTGTTTAAATTTCCACTATCGGTAATGTGATTATATTATAGGTTGGCCCATGCTATAGATCATGAAAAAGCATATATTTATTCCTGAATCCGCATAAAAGTATCCAAACCTAACTGCATTCTATAGCTGCATCGTGTACACAAGTGATTGTAGTTCTTGATTCACGGACCATCTTCTCAAATTTAGCTGCGATCTTTTATTGGAATTCCTTGTAATTTAGTGTTGCTCTGCTAAAATTTGAAATGCCATATGTGATATTTCATTGTTCGCTGTGAAGTGTGCACTATATAGTGTCTATTAGTGCCTATCTAATAGAGAAGAGGGGGTTGTTTCTTCAATTTCACTTTACACTGCAAGGACCACAGGCTTTCTTCTCTGTGTCCTACCCAACCACTCCCCTGCTTTCAGTAGTAATTGTCTATAGGTAGTTACATTACAATAGACTTACCAGTTTTCGTAACATCATCAGAAGTATCTTCTAGATTCTTGAATGCACCTTGACCAACTTGATTTCTTACTAGTTTCATTACATCTTGCAATAAATTAAAGTCCATGATGATGTCTGCGTAAACAACGCGCAAGTCACTACTGACAAAACAAAATCTTGAAGAGCTGATTGTATGTACAAATGTAGATATCTTATTTCTTTTGTTTCTTGCCTTACTATTGTTTCATCTTGGGTCTGGTGGTAGGCTATAAAACAGTGATTCTTAACCTTAACAAACAGGCGAAACACTTTATGCTTAATACTAATCTACAAGCCTTTGCTAAGCATAAAAACATACAAGCCTTTGCTAAGCATAAAAACAAAAATCTACCACAATACACATGTAATACATTACCATAGAATTACTGTTGCACGGAATCAACTGTGCATCAGCATAGTAATAAAAGAACAAAACCATTAAAATATAATTTTCAACAAAACGAAAACATATTAAATATTTATTGCAAATCAGGGTGACTTCTGGTGTTCCCCTTCAGTTACCCGTTTAGAAATGCAGGCTTTTCTTGGGAAAGTGTCATCATGTTGTATTGTCGAAACCCCACATTGTGATACCAATTGCTGAATCCGAAATGTTCTAAAAGTATAGAATAGACATTTCAGAATGACATGGTATCGGTTTCGGACCCCAACTTCCCCTGAGTACGCCACTGCACATGACGCACCGTCACAATTTGACTGCTAATCTTCCCGAGTTTCCTACAACCAATGATGGCGAAGACCGGCGTATCATCACTAGGGCGTTTTTTTTACCTGAAAAAGGGAAGATTTCGACCTGTAAAATCGAAATTTTGACATTTTTTTACCTTAAAAAACTTAATTTTGATCAAATTTTGACCTCATGTATGTAAATTAGGTGTTTCCCCACATACAGAAACCCAACAGCGTGATACCTATTGCTTACCGGTACTGGTAATTACAAAGGTTCTTCGAGATAAAATAAGCATTTCAGAAGGATGGGGTTTCGAACCTCCCCTCTAGGACCTAGTTACCCGCAACTGGTGATAGCCAAGACGGGCGTATCGTCACAAATCTTATATATGGTTTGAGTGTGTGTATTGACCTCTAGGGAACCCCTGAGACTGCCTCAGGAAACCCCTTGTGTTCCATGGAACCACCGGTTGAGAACCACTGCCATAAAGTAACCAATTTCAGAATGAATGTATTGCGACTTCCGTGTGTTGCCCGCCGCTGCCTAAATCATGAGAAAGCATCTATCTCTTTCTGAAACTGTAGAATGTGTCCAAATCAAACCAAGCTCTCTGCATTATACAGTAATTGTGGTATTTCTCATTAATAATTCAGGGACTGTTGTCGCAAATTTAGATAAGAGCTTTTCCTCGGAATTCTTTGTTAACGAATATCGCTCGGTCAA
The DNA here is from genome assembly GCA_000444245.1 of Botryllus schlosseri. Taxonomy (NCBI): domain Eukaryota; kingdom Metazoa; phylum Chordata; class Ascidiacea; order Stolidobranchia; family Styelidae; genus Botryllus; species Botryllus schlosseri. Next base: position 7,005 of record ATSW01014820.1, on the reverse strand, counting down.
CATTTGATGCAAAATGTGGGATGTGCCGCTATCTGGGCACTCCCAAGTGCCAACTGGAATTCCACAGATAATCAAAATGACTGTTTTTTTTCTGCAATTTCTCTTTAGAGCCAAATTCAAAATTATTGTAAAGTCCTTTATAGAGCACTAGAGCAGTGATGATATTTGTGTTCTAGGCACTCTCAGTGAGTAAATATTCTCCCGATTTCTGATAGTCTTATCACATCCCTATATATCTGATATTCTGTGATATAAAATTCGAGCGATTTTGGGATTCTAGCCTCAGCTTTTTTTTCTATATTTGTAGTAAGATTTTATGATTACTGTCGTCACAGATCATTATAGTATTTCCAGGTCCAATTTTTGAAAAAATTATTCTTTTCGTTTCCAACTAATTTCAATAGCACTGGATAAGTGATACGTTTGGTGTTGATACTGCCCGTGTAATCGAATTAACCGATCGATTTATTGCAATAAAATTGAGTATATGACTGATAATTTGATGTTTTGTGATGATATCAAATTTTGTGAACTTCTGTCTCTTCCCCTATTGTTGCGGTAGCGAACCAGTGTATACTATTTGTGTGTCAAGATAAGTCAATCTTTTCAGCCTTTCAGATTTGGATGTCACAGGCAAAACACGGAATATTACGGTACAGTTTTTGTATTATGAAGGCAATCATTTTGTTTATATTATTGTCGTTAGTTCTGACATTGTCACGGACTGTGAGTCTTCCGAGGACGTACTGCTACTGGCTTCGTTCGTGCTCTCGAAACCCTTTCACGGTTCTCCTTATCTTCGTTATGAGGTCTTTTTCTGAATAGAGATACTTTAGGCATTTTGTTGCACAATGCTCATTATTAACCTGTTACTTAGTTTCTCTATCAAATCAAAAGAGGGAGAAGCTCTTATCTTATATTCAATTGTATATTGGAGTTCTGTACCTGAAGCAGGCTTTGCGAATGCCGATAGACCTGTGTCCTTCCACAATTCCTTCCACAATTCCAGCATGGCCATTCTCTGACGCTCTACGTCCCGCGGGTAATTTGATTTGATATTGTCCACTCTTTTCGTGGATAACGAGAGCCCATGCGTTGAAATGGCGAACCTTCTCCACATGGCATTGTTGGGAAATTCTTTGACAATCTCGTCTTGGAAAACATCTTCCAGTCGGTACTTGAGAGCGCCACTGTCTGTTTCGTCTGAGTTGTAGAAATCTTTGAAGTCGTACGGTTGATCTGCGACCGACCGGACCCCTGTTTGGGTAAAATGTATGGGAAAACAGATAAGGCGACTTTTGTAGACTGTGTCGTGGTATGGTGAAGGGCAGGTAGTCTAAGTAATCAGTGTTGCTACTCGAGTAGAATTAGAAGTCAAGCCCAACCCTTATGTGAAGTAATTATGCGAACTTGGACTTGGCATAAGGTTTATTTCCATGGACGCTTCACTATATTGATTCGAGGGTGAATGAGGGTAAGGCTGTCCTCTTCTTAATGGAAATAATGAAGGTGATGATTTCAAAAATTTAAGGCACGTAATTGTGCATCATGCTGCTTAGTTGTTCATAACACACAATCAAGACTATTCCTGCCCCGAAACGCCGAACCCATATTGTCCCTAATCAGCTGATTATGAAGAATAAAGTATTCCAACTTCCTCAAGGGATAGCCCAATAATAATGTATTTGTTCTTATAATTGCGAGTACGGTTAATGAGTCATCACTGCAAATTATGGGTATTTTTAGGAATTATTTGTATTTTCTGGAAGGGGTGGCATAAGTCAAGAATACCAGTCGGAAAAAATCGTACCAAGGCGAAGAAATGTTCCAAGTTAAGTGTCTGCCGAAAATATTATGCTTTATGTTGATTTGCAAAATGATTTTGGCTTCCAGTTGGGGGTATGGGCAAGGCAGTTACCGCCCCCCGTTCACGTGGCTGTGAAGATGCACCGACTGAGTAATTATCTAGATTTTGCATCGATCAAGGCATAGGATTTGAAGCAGACAGTTGAAATTCGGTCAATTTTGTTTAAAGAGGTTCCTATCGTAAATCAATTAGCTGTTCTTCTGCAAAAATATTGCGTGTTCATAGCTTTCAAATGGATTACCTATACCCAAAGTTGTTATCAGTAGATTCCGGAAAACATTGTGCAGTGCGAGCGGAACTCCTTACAATATGCCCATGATTTGCAGATAGATTTCTTGTTTATGAGTTGATTCATGAAATACCGGTATATAACACATAATTTTTCAAATTTGCCAAAATTTTCACGACACACTGGAGAATCTGGCGACACACAGTTTGGGAATTACTGGCGTAATCAGTCACCACCTTCCGGAAGAAAAGTGACAGTTTTCGTAGACGGCTACGTGTGAATAATCCTGTGAAAATCCCGGCTAACTAGAAAAGGCATTCCAGAAGCTAGTAGGTGTGGAATATCATCGGAAATCGGATGATTCAGATTCCAACTAATTCTGCTCGATTAGCTTTGATTGCCGGCTACCTGGAATATTTACATCTTTGAATACTGACGGATATCGCTACTCGAAACGTAGATAACGTTGTCTCACCAACGCTTGTCGCTGTTTCTCTCCATTGAACCTCCTCGACGACTGTGTGCTGACTCATCACCTCACACGTAACTGTTATGCTGCTTTCGTTTAGCCTCTCTTTATCCAAATTCAGAACAAAGTTTTTCTGGAAAATTGGATTGTGGTTGAAATCCAGCGTCAGAGTCTGTCGAGACCGCGTAAAGTTTCCCTTGTCGCATGTCATAGTCAGTGTTAACTCCTGTTTGTTTTTCACTACAGTCGGGTTTATTATGGCTCTTGTGGGACTGTAGCCTTGTGATCTCAGGTCATTGCGCCATTTCTTCTCCACCGTCCTGTCCTTTGCCGATAGTATGAAATTGTAATTGCCTTCCGGACTCTTCCATATGCTCATAGTCACTTTGAACTTGGCCATTCGAAGGAAGGTATTTTTGATCATCATGAAAAACAATGAAAAGTGTTTGCTGTCGAATGTGACCGTCTCTTTTACGTCTTGTAAGTCTATGTTTTCCAATAGTTCAGGCTCTGACGACTCGTTACTGAGACAGAAAACTTCCGCGATCACATTTTCGCTCTCGACTTCGCACCATATTGGCAGCGCGATTTTTACGGCCGATTTAAAGTTGGTTGGAGGCTCGCATTCGAGCACAGCGCTTATTGGTGTGTAGTCTTCTTCATAATTCTCCACCAGCGAAGTTCTCAGATTAAACTGCTTTGTGTCACTTAATGCGTCTTGTGGTATCTGTACTTGGAAACTGTTCAACCCAAGGCGTCCACCCTCGGGTCCAATGGACGCTTCTGAAATATTGTATATTTGAATCAAACTTGGCTCTTTATGAAATCTACATATTACAAGCACAATACTATCGGTGCATTTTAGAATTATTGTGGTGCGAGGTATTATATTTATAACATGTTACATTTATAGATCGAAACCTTCTGTACCTGTCCTTAGTAGGATTTATCTCAAGTTGAAAGGTTGATTGATATTACCAGGAAGTCAAGTATTTAAGTTGAGATTAGGAAGTAACTTGGAAAATTTCCAGTTTCAGTAAACTATAGATACTAAATGCCATTACCGTAATTTTCCATGTATAATATGTCTCCATGTATAATTCGCACCCTTAAAATGGCATGTAAATTCTGGGAAAAAGCCTGTACCCATGTATAGTTCACACCCTGCATTCGCAGTACATGAATAGTACATGCGTAAATGCCGATTATAAAATTTTCTCATGTTAACAAACTTGCGCGTATAATAATTTGCCAGCGATGGTTATGCTTTAGTATTCGATGACATTCTGTTTTGCGATGTCACTGTTGAACAATCATGACATAACGATCGCTAATCATTATACACTTAACTACATTGTCTCTGAACGATTGTAGATAGCAGCCAAAGCCTGTGAGGCCTGGGACGCCATAGTTGAGCATAATAGCCGGCATAATACGCATCCCCTGATTTTAGGACAAAAATTCGGTAAAATTTTGCGCATTATACATGGAAAATTACGGTATTAATATTCTTTCTTTTGATTCTGCTACCAAGCACATAGTGTTATTCTTGACCTGTTTAGGTTTTTGCGACCTTATCGGTGGTCCTGGTTGGTACGACTGAAATTATCACGATTATCATACATTTCGACGTACCGACACGCTCCAGTTTCTCATCAATAACTTGAATCAGATTCTTTTGAGCATTTTCATCGATCCAATCGTAGTCGCCTTGATATGCATCCAATGCACTTTCATAATGCTGGACTGTGGTTTCGTGGTTGTTTTGGGCTTGAGTCTTGTCGCCAGGATATGACATGAAAAGCCATGCAAATTGGTTGTCCTGGCCTCGGCGCCAATGTTCTGCTGTAGCCAGAATATGACGAATTTGCTTGCGGCTTTTGCGACCCGGTATTCATTCAAAATGAGTAGTAAGTGAGTCAAAGATATGATGTTATAAGCTTTCCACTTTGCACGGAACTGAATGGATTTCCCTGTGACATCCATCTGGATGGCTGCTTTGATTACACTAAGGAAGTCTTTCAAGATACAACTTTCTAATTGGATTTCTTTGTACAATTCTACGTATTGTTGAATTTGCTCGGTGGCTTTCTTCATCTCATAGATCAAGCGGGCGAGCGAGGTGCCGAAATTTGTTACTTCTGACCGCATATTGTCAACAAAATCTTGGATCGCCATCCTTGGCATGCGTGCTTCGTACATTTTGCTGCCTTAATAGATACAAAATGTGTTGAGATATCAATCACGTTCCATTACAAGGTCATTTTCGGTACATGTAGAGTAAATATCATTGTATGGTCATTGATGCAAATTTATATAATGTTACCTGATTCAACATTGGAAGATTCATTAATATCCAAATCTGAGATCTGCGTCAATTTCTCTGAAATGTAGCAGGTTAAACTTGGTCACTTTTGTGTTAGCTGTTTATCTGCCTGAGCACTTGGAATGGTAACTTGCGTATCATATGAGCGACAATTTTTACGTCAATTCATTGAATTTATCGTAAATGTCAATTTCTTATACCGATAGTATATTTATAATTACTTTTCAATTCGTAGTTGCAGTTTCAAAGCAAAGTGCTAATCTTGATCGACTATGTGACCTGCACCATGCTAATTGTGTCATACGGATACCTATTTTTATTTTGCCTAAACAAACAAGAGGCTGGATACTCTACATGAAGGTTAAATTCATTGACATAAGGATCATTCCTGTAATCAAATTTTGCTGTTATTATCGATAGGGAATGTATTGGTGTAGCAAAATCAGATAGGTTTACCTGTACACTGTGTCCTGCCCAACCCTCTCCCTTCTTTCAGTGATAATTGTGTCATTACATCACACATTAAAAAACTTACCTGTTAGTGTAACATCTTCGGAAGTATCTTCTCCTTGACCTATTTGATTTCTTACTAGTGTGATTACATCTTGCAGTAAATCCGAGTCCATGATGGTATCGGTGTGTTCAACACACGCAAGGCACTACTGCGAGTTGCACAAAATCTGGAAGTTATTGACCATATGTACATTGTACAATTGTATTTCTTTTGTCTGTTTCCCTGCTATTGTCTTGTCTCAGGTCTGGTGATAAACGATATACATAGCATAACATATACATAGATATACTGTATTGTGATTGGTTGTTTTCATTACTCCTTTCCTATAGATTTTGTTCAGCTAGAATATATAGATCCATCTCCTTTGTTAAATTTCAATATCTTGTTTTCTTATTCACTATTACTAATGTGATTACATTAAATATTGGCAATGCTGTAAATCATTAGGAAACATATATCTCTTACTGAATCTGCAGAAAATTGTCCAAATCAAACTGCATTCTGTACGTAGCTGCGTCTTGTACACAGGTGATTGTGGTTCTGAATAATTCTGGGACCATCCTCTCAAATCACAAAACTAGATGAAGTCCGTTATTTAAACTATATACTATGCGTGTTATTTCATAAGCAACATGATGTTGCGGGTGCGTGTATAATATGATTGTTTTATTTCTGTAAGAATCAGTTGATGATACAATATGAATTCAACCGTCATGACTTTACTTTGCAGACGGATGTACATCACAACTTCACACTCTGGTGTTTGACATCAACCGATGGTACATGGCGCAGATGCCACATCGTTTATGGTAAACAATTTCCGTAAATTCGCCAAGATGTGGAGTTACAACTTTTTGTATTTCCAGTGGCAATGAAGACGATTATCTCTACGTTGGATACTGGTCTTTCGATAATGATGTAGTGACGGAAACAAACGGGAACGAAGTATTGGTAAGCCTACTGTTATTTGGTCGGAGGTAATGGCATACCCAAAATTAAATCAAGAATGCTCTCGCGTAACGCGAAGAAATTTTTCGAGTTGAAGAAAACCGGCCAATCATATTCCACTTCATTAAATATCTCGTACCCCCTAATTTCATGCCTCGTATCCCCAAATGGTCCGTGAACCCCTGTTTAAGAACCGCTGTTCTACATGAAAGAAACGTTACCCACCCCACAATGGTGTTGTAACCGTTCCAATAAACTTGTCTGTTTTTCTCAAGTGCTCAGGGTATTTGCCACAGTTGAAAAACCGACTTTTACCATTTCAAGTTCGTCAATCAGCAACGAGTTTCGGATTATTTTTAAATACCGGTAGTCATAATAGATCATCGTGTCAGAGGATGACTTGTCACTTGTGCCTGATAGTTCTCAACTGCATATTCCATGATACTATCTGACATGATTACAGTACTTCTCAATTCAAACGACACATTTTATACTTCTGTGCCCTCGAGTGGTCATAGCCTGTGTTGGAAGTTTTGCTTGCATTGATGTTGCACCAGTAATCACGTTGACGACATCATCACGGCTACGTATCGTTTTAGTGTATGTCTGTCGCTGCCGGCAAGATTCGGCCGTTCTCATCTGGAAGAAAGCC
>ATSW01014819.1:0-15769 GCA_000444245.1 Botryllus schlosseri | reverse complement strand
ACTCAGTATTGTCAGTAGGTTTATCGTAATTTGTTTGTTTTGTCTCATCAGTAGGGCGATTTTTTTTTACCTAAAAAACAGTAGATTTTGACCTAAAAAATCGAAATTTTGACATTTTTTGACTTTTGACCTAATGTATGCAAATTAGGTGTTTTCCCACATAATGTTCGAATTGTGCTACTTTTCTTCATTTCTTGCTGGAACTGTCTGTCCTTACGAAGTAGTGTGGCCTGAAAAAAAACTTTTTTGATTCAAAAACTGACAAATTTTTCAACTTTCCAGTAGTTACATCATGTATTATAGTAGAAATCATTAAAATTTGTTGTAGTACAACAAAAAATACTTTGCTACAATCTCGGGTAGAAAGTTTCTGTCCTTACTAAGTAGCTTGCCAAAAATGGAGAAAGAACGTTCAACATTAGCAGTTGTTGGCTGGCAACACTGACACACCGTTTTACTTAATTCTGACAATGGTGTCTACATCACGATTTTTCATCATGCGCTTCTTGATAAAAAACCACGTAATGCTGACGCAGTCAGTTGGAATATTGCGGTACGTTGAGCATAACACCATCTCAACCCATTTGTTTCATTTGAATGTTTATGATTCACAATGGGCAGACAATGGGCCGTCTACAATGGTAGGCCTATTAAGTAGGCTACAAGCTGTAAAATGTCAAACGATAAGTCCACCGACAGCGCTACATTGAGCGTTTGCAAACGGGCACTTTTTAGGGAAAGATTTCAAAAGCAGAAAAAAGGGTCTGAAAATGAAGACCGTCCAATTGTCGACGACACGTCGGAAACATCAGAAGAAATCCTGGCGCATCAGCGATATTTGAAAGACACGAAAAAAGACGAAAATTCGCCCGCAACTTCGAACACAAAAAAGCAAGATCGATACTCCGGCGGGCGGGTAAGCAACATAAGTTGTATATTGAAGAACTGTAGCTAGAAAATATAATACTCATCACAATCGTGTTTTGCGTCCATGTATTAATAAATAATTTTGTTTCTGATCTTGCGTAAGAGTTTTTTCACTACAACATTTGCTATTTTAGCGGCCGAACAAAATCACTTCAAACGAGTCCGTCGGTTCCTACTCGTCGACAGGCTTCGGACACCGAGATGTATCAAAGTCCGCCTCTGCTAAAAAAGTGGTTGGTATCGCGTTAAACTGTCGTAAACATAGTCGTATTTCTGTGACATCATCGGCTAATAGTCATCCCCTACCCAGCGACCAAGATATCGTAGAGAACTCACTAGCATCCTGGGAACAGTGCTGGGTTCGATTTCAAACTACATTTTGTGATCCACATACAGGGGATATATCGCCCGCTAGCTATGACGATTGCGAAATGTTAAAAGTAAGCAACTGTGCTTCCAGCCTGAATCGAAACTTGAACGAGGGCACAAGTCAGGAATTTAGATGTACCGAATGCCCGAACACCTGACATTGTAAATTTAAACCAGACTACCACTGTAGCAGGCGTGTAGTATTGATGGTGTTATACATATCTTGCCATTTTACGTCAGGCCGTTATTCTTCATGCCGTGGAACATGACAAAAAATTTAAAGGTAGCTAGCTAACCTCTGGATCTCACCATTCAGCTAATTCAAAAGCATGCACATAGACTTCTGTAGATTTTATATCGGTTATTTTAGCATTGATAAACGCAGATTGTCGAGTGTTATACATTGAAATATACCGAAAATGCATATCATTACTACAACATACTATTATGTCGTTATGTGATAGCTCTTCATTCATTCATTCATTCATTCACTTAATGCACAAGTTTACGGGGGATTATACGCTGAGTAATATTGGACTTATTGCAATTTATACTTGGCTATGATCCGTTATTTTGGTGTTCGTAAAATTGTGTCAAAATTTACTCTTCACAGAGATGATATATAAGGTCTATGACCAGCAGAACCAAGATTTATCCTTTTCTGACGGGTATTCATCCATGCGTTTGACGCTATTCTGCAAGAATTCTCTTTCCTGGTTTTCAGAAGCGGCCTTGGACCGCTTTAGACATAACTAATATACCTCATTTCAGCATTCATATACAGAAAGTGACTGATCTAAGGTGTAGGCCTATCATTTTGACCAACGACCAATAACACTACAATCAGGTGCAAATTTCAAACATATTTAGTTGCCGTGATATTGGGGCTATTCCGCGCGATCTTTAAGACAATTTTACACATTAAAGTGATGCAAACTCCTGCAATAACTGCTTTCTACTTTTTAAAATTCAAACTGTATAAAGAAAGTAATTTTGCCTAAAATGCTGTTCAAGTGGAGGTAGTATAAAACTGTAACCACTCGTGCAATTTTTCATTGACTCGAGTCATGTTCTTAATAATGCAAAACAACTCAACTCGAGTCAATTTATGTATTGACCAGACTTGTACTCACACTTGTGTTGCGTATGACTTGAACCCGGACGTGACTCAGTGGTGAAGTGAAAATGACTCAACATGACTCGAGTAAAAACAAAAAAAAGTCGTAACTCGTGACTTTGAGAGTTGGTTACTACCTGGGCACTCCTGAAAATTAGAAATAACTTTATTCCTGACCACTTCATTTACTGCTGTAATCTTTCGACTGATCTGTGCGAATTTCAGACATTTTCGCAAGAGCTGATTCGGTCCAGCGACCTGGAAAGGTCCCTGGATGACTTCATGCCGCCTCGTAGCGATAGCGCCGACGATCCGACAAGTCTCGACGAGATCTTGCCGACCAGCATACACAACGTCATGTCACTAGACGATCTCATTGCGTCGGAGGAATTTCGATCGGAGAACGAGGTAAGATGTCGAGGCTGTCGGCAACACTTGTTATGAACCCTGTATTCAAGTGACTCGGGTCTGCTCTAAGAAATATCGGCATGGGCCAACGTTGGTCCAATGATATCATCACTCCTACTGTAGTTCCAAGTGATAGGTTTTTCTGTCCTGCTGGACCTCAGGAATTCAATTCTTTGTAAAATGATGTGATGAACTACAAGTAGCCTACGTCTGTTGGAGTCAAATTTCTAGTTTCATACTTGACTGGTGTTTTATCAGTATTAAATGGAGTGTATGCGGGATATATCTTCCAAATTTCTGCCACGTATCCCGTGGTTCCCAGCCGGGGGTGGGGGAATTTTCTAATATGTAGGGGGCTGCAATATCGCCCGAGGAGTCCACGGGATGAAAAAGGTTTGAAATCTCTTGACTAATCAGAAGTTTGCATTTGACAAACGGGATCTTATGATATCGGAGTGCCATGACAATTGCGGAAACTTGGCGATCTGCTGATACTACTCGGGTTATTTTACAACATAACGATGATATAGAACAGGGCTGGCCAACCTTTTCAGCCAACGGGCCACATTCTATTGACGAATTTTCGCGCGGGCCACTAGCCGCGCAAAGCGCGAAAAATTTTTCAAGTTCATTGGTCAATATTATTGTCATTTGACTATATTGCGGGCCTGTTGTACATCGCTGGGCTAATTTTGCGAGGACAGGGCTATTCGGCGCATGGACATATCGATATCGAAAGATGCCACCAACATGCGTCAATCATTTCGTGCCTAGGTTTCATAGCCAACGGTCTTACTGCGAGCGCAAACGCAATGTCGCATATGTTGAACGACACTTTGTCTCGTAATAGCGAATATAGTTAGACTCAATCTGATACATTAGGATTAGGTGTTCTTACATTTTCATAAAAGGGCAACAATATTAAAAACAAGAAATCGAGTGACAACATGTTGCGCCAAGCTTGTAGAAAATTTTTACCTTTGATAAATCTACCGCAAATTATTCTGCTTTATTGTAGTGTACGAAGATATAACCAATATGTGAATGGCTGATGGATCTGTCAATGCGTCGGAACTGATATTTTAGTCATCACATCTTAAGTGTTGCGGCCAGAATAATCAAATTTTTGGTTGGCCTTGCAAGTTTACAATCTGTGCAATCCATTTTTGATGATATTAGAAATTTTGGAAATGACCTCGCGGGCCACTCAAAACCTTCTCGCGGGCCACGGGTTGGCCGGCCCTGATATAGAAGAAGTACTGCCAATGCCTCATTGACCACTTTTTCACTCCTACTCAAAAGCCAGCAGCTTCTTTAGCCAATTTCGTCCACATTGGAGACATTTGCCACATTAAAAATTGTTTGCTGTGCGTTCCAGGATGATTTGAGGCCCACGTCGGCGCTGGGATTTGCGGGGCTTCATTCGGTCGATGAACTTGTACCGACCGATATGCATTCTACTATTGAATTTGCACCTTCTGTACAAGCGGAAACGCTCTCCACTGACAGGTAAGCATTGTTTTAATGTTCCTGTTCAGCCAACTTGCATTGCTCTGTCAAGTGGCATTTGAATGGTTCTCGGCCCTGCCCGGTTCATTACCCACTTGTAGAATGAAGGGTCATGCAACTGACCCTACTCTATGGTCAATGTGCTGTTGACATGGTCTTAGGACAGTGGTTCTCAACCTTTATTAACCTGAAGAACCCTTACACTAATTTGCAAGCTTTCGGGGAACTCCAAATTTTCACCTAGCCGCAAACACGAAAGTCTACCATATTACACATATAATACATTACTAAAGCATACGGGTACACAGAATTAAATGTGCATCACAAACAGTGTAACAAGAACAAAACCACACAACACAAAAATATTATAATGAATATAGACTGGAAATCAGCATGACTTCTGTACTGCTCTATTACTTGGTGTGTGTGTCTTTACCTCTATCGAAACCCTAAATTGTTTTTGTGGTTGCGTGGTCCTCTCAGCGTCGAAATTTGAGAAGCCGATGACTAAAAAAATGACATCACTTTCGCCTAGCCCTTCCTGGAGTGCAATTTTTATTTTTCGTATTGGCAGTGTGGATATTGTGACCTGAAAAGAACGCAAAATATAGACATAGTCGGAAAGAAGGACAGATCTTATAGATACGGAGAATGCAGTTTCAACATTCAACAAAATTATCATGGACCCCTTAAAACTAGTTCGTTGACCCCGAGGTGTTTCTAAAAGTAGTATATAAGTATGTATATCATGGAGAACCGAGTGAGCGTTAGTGCATGTACATTACAATTGCCCTCAAGCTGACATTTACAATGTCGTTTGGTACCATTCCGGTGTGTACTATATTTGTTGTTACCGGCATAGCAAATATATCTGCAGCGTTTCCGATGCCGCGCCGAATTTGATGAGCAATGTGCGGTCTCTTGACGACCTGATGTCTTCACAATCGGATATGCAGCCGTCGGCTTCGTTGGAGAAAGTGGAACCCGCCATTGATAAGAAACCAACTGGCGGAGTTTTCAGGTCGCGGGAAAGAGGTTAGTGTCATGGTGTTACCTTGACGGGGCGTTCTCCATACGAAGGTGACGAAATATAACGTATTTCTAGTCTGTTTTAGTGCAGTACTCAACGATTCGAGTCAATCATTTTGAGTAACGAATTTATACGCCCTCGACATGAATTGTTTTTTGGCACATTTCTGTGATTAACCTGCAGCACGGTTTCAAAGCACGATGAAATGAATGAGGTCATGAAGTACTCAATTTAATGATGTGTTTTAACCGACACTGTTTTCCTTGTGACCACAAAAAGGTAAATATTTCAACTTCTCCAAGTCACTTGTGCTGTTATGTTGTAATAATGAATGAGTGTCAGGCTCTCGATATTGCCCAGCCCTTGTCTGTTTGTAGAGCTTCGTGGAGGTACAGAACTTCAATATACAATTTAAAAATATAATCGTATTGAAATGAACCCGAATATTTTCGGCTGACACTCGTCAGGGGTAATGGTCAGCAACTAGTAGAAAATTGGAAAGAGCATTGAATATCAACAATCGTGTCATGATATATTTTTGTCTCTTTTTACTGTTGCGACCGCAGGCTCATACTCCCATTCTCAACACCTACTTTTAGAGCCTCTCACTTCACGTGTCTGTGTCGTTACTTTGTATTAGCGGACATATTCCAATTCTTCTAATAATTTCAGACGACGAGTCTGAAGTGGAAGAAATTGTTTCGGAATCTCCCAACTACACTGACGATTTCGACGATACTTTGAGGGATACGGAGAGTATCGCTGAAGACGTATCGGAAGGTATGCAGACCGATATTATCAAGGATACAGCGTTGTTATTAGAGACTGACTGATATCAGAAATTTTGCCAAATCACTGCACTCCGAGTTACAAGTGCGCTACTCTCGTGATTGCTTCCAACTCTTCGCCTTAAAATGATGCGTTACGAATATCTGACTACTTGTACGCTATATAGTTCAATCGTGCGGCTACTTAACCTTGTGTCATGAAAATGCTAGACCAAGGGTTTTCAACCTGTGGGCCACGGTGACACTGTTTTCACTGGGCTGGAGGACAGCCGACATGTGAGTCGGTCATTTTTAGTCATCAGCTGCCCAAATAGTCCGTGATCAGGACTGGGCTGATTGATCACCTTCCTAAATTTTACAATGCCCTGATTCTACTAATCTAGTGACAACTAGATGCTAATTAGAGCGAATTGCCAGAAATCCAAGTCTGATCTAATTTCAACTCGGATTTAGTATGCCGTGAGCAAAAAAAGGGTCAAAAACCCATGTTCTAGGCCAGGGGCGGGCAACTTCTCAGGTCGGCGGGCCGGATATAGGAGAATTAAGAACTTGGCGGGCCTGATTGCTGAACAGTATTCGCCAATTTATCGACATATACAAGGAATAAATCATATTTAATTAATATATTTTAACGACAGCAATGTAACTTCAAAGCCATTTCTCGCCAATTAAGACGAAGACAATGTGAATTTGAGAACAGCATTGTCATACAGGCACCACCATGTCTGCTACACTCTCTGATCAATCAACACATGGTGCAATCCTTAATTAAGATTTCAAGGCGTTCGATAAGCCTGGTACCCCAAATTTACCTAGATATCAATTCATTAGGGATTAGTAGGTGACGAGATAGCGTGGTTGTTCAACTGTGTGGCCTATTTTATCTCGATATTGAATTCATGCGGCCCGCGACCCTTGCGAAATTTGAAAGTGGCCAAGACCCGTGTTGAGTTGGCGACCCCTGGCATAAGCGGTGTCTTACAGAAGCCCAGAAGTGTGCCGTGCTACAGGTCGTGCTCAGGTCAAAAATAAGAAATATCGGTCTGGTGTAAATGACCATTGTAGTCGACAAACACCATGACTACCACAAATGACATTAGGGTTGAGTAAATCGTAAATGCCGATAATGCAACAAGTCTTCTAGCTTCGACGAACTCACGCATATAAGCTCCACCCCCGCTCGCTGCGTATACATGTGTATAATGACCAGGGCCGTAACAGCACTTCGTCAGGCCCCCCCAAAAACTTTGGTCTTGGGCCCCCCATAGTGTTATAGACCGAACGTCTGGGGGGCTTCGCCCCCCAGACCCCCCTGCGGCGATACACTGTTTATCACTATTCATCATTTTCATTGGGAGTTTCTTTAGTGAATCAGCTTTAGTCGCCTAAGCGCGCGAAGCACGCAAAATTTCTAGCATTCATGATTTCATCGGTCAGTATGATCGGGAATTGCATACATTGTTATCAATTTTTATCTTCTCTCTGCTCACGTAATCAGATTTGCCGGTGGAGCTGAGTGAGGTGTGTTTGAAAAGGTAGGACCACTCAATAATAATTAAACATCTTCGGGCGTATACCCGTTGGCAGGAACAAAACAGCACCTCGTCAGGCCCCCAAAAACGTGGGTCTTGGGCTCCCATAGGGTGATAAAAAACGCCCCCCCCATCACGTTGTTCGCGTTTGTCACGAAATTACCCGTACTGTATTGTGAGCCATGCGCGAAGCGCGAAAATTTTCGATAATTAATGATAAAATCGGTCAATCAGATCGGCGACTGCATATATAATATGCTATCAATATATTGTCCTCTCTACTCACGTAATCAGATTTGCCGGTAGAACTGAGTGAGGTGTGTTTGAAATGGTAGGACCACTCAATAATAATTAGCGTATACCCGTTGGCAGGAACGAAACAGAACCTCGTCAGGACCCCAAGAACGTGGGTCTTGGGCTCCCATAGGGTGATAAAACGACCCCCCATCACGTTGTTCACGTTTGTCACGAAATTACCCGTACTGTATTGAGAGCCAGCGCCAAGCGCGAAAATTTTCGATAATTTATGATGAAATCGGTAAATCAGATCGGCGACTGCATATATAATATGCTATCAATTTATTGTCTTCTCTACTCACGTAATTAGATTTACCGGTAGAGCTGAGTGAAGTGTCTTGAAAACGGGATGGCCCGTAAATAATGAATAAACATCTTCGGGCGGGCGGAACCGTTGATATGACTTCGTTACATGATGTTATTTCGTGACTTCCAGTCTGCTATATCAGAAAATATAGAACCGCCCAAACGTAGGCTTTTAAACTAAGAGAAGCACACGATTTCAAATTGGTATTTCTTCACTGGCATAAAATTTTTCCCAGCGGGATGGTATTTGTCTTGTGGGGTTCAGATTGCAAAGACAGGAACATTCGGCGCCAGTCATTTAGGCGCCTATGGACAATTAAACCTATATGTATTTTGTATATATAGCGAAGTCTTTGATCTGCATAAGGGCATAGACCTTTTCGGCCAAGCTTTTCTCGCTGCCAATCGTTCTGGCACACTTCTTGGAGTCGCATGTTATATGGCCTAAAACTTGATTGTATGTCTTGGTGGGTCGTGGCGCGGTAATGGCCCAATACCCAATAAGAAAGATAAATGGCTACGTGAATTCGCGCCCAGCGCGAAAAAATTTTGAAAGAATTGCATAAATTTTCAAAAAATACTCTATGATTTATGCTAATTCACGAAATAATTTTGGGCCCCCATCGAGCTCGGGCCCCCCCCCAATTGGGGGGTTTGGGGTGCGGCAGTTACGGTGCTGATAATGACATACAGTCACTAAAATTTGACCTATATATGCAAGTAGTGGGGGATCTCGGAAGACTGGGGCCGTGGGCCGCATTACATTGTAAGATGGAAACTGTCCGCGGGCCGGACAAAATCCCTTCGCGGGCCGTATGTTGCCCACCCCTGTTCTAGGCTGTTTCCAACGCTGTCTCCATTTTGTCAGCTCTCACCGTTTCAAACACCATATCCACAAAGTATTCGCAAACGTCAGGCTCGAAATCACCCGATTCTTCGTATTCATCGTCTACGATAACAGAGAGTAGCGCGACCCCTGTTATGCGGGGGCCGCCTCGTAAAACTGTCACCACCGAAACGCAGACAGATACGTCGGGAAAACCGTGGATACCGGGTAAGCTTTTGTAATGCCGCTTAAAAGTTGATCATTCGCAGATGCTACGCAGTTACCAGTGAATTTGGCAGTCCCTGATCCTAACCTAACGCCAACCAAACTCCTAATCTCTTACCACTAACTTAACCCGAATACATTAATCATGAGATAGCCTACATACCAAGTGTTCTATTTACCAAGTGCCTTATATCACAAATTTGCGCTCATATCCGGTGAAACATTCGAACTTTTTCGAACTTCATAACACAATATTGCTGCATCCTTTTCATTTAATACAAGAGTTCTTACATTTGTAATGCCAAATTCACCGATTGCCAATTTCCTTGATAAAGTTAAAGGCACTTTACAACGTTATCTTGTTGGTTTGTCTAGGTCTGAGCTTTGTGGACACGGCCTATTTCAAGCCGACGCGACTTGTGCAAGGAGAGATTTTGGATGTGTTATCGGCACAAAACCCGGCCGCTGTCGCGCTTCATGACCTCTTGAAACAGCAGCTGGATCTGACAAGGTATGGGCAAATCGCACCACTGATTTCAACGCAAATCAAGAAAGATATCCGAGGCTTTCTCATCGGGCAAATATTTAGCTCTATGTTTCAAAACGACTATTTGTGACACAGTTAGGTCATTTATTGCAACGACAAATTTCGTGTCTTGAAAAGAGCCCGTTCACATTTTCATTTGTGTGCCTTGGTGTCGACTTTTATCAAAATCCCGCAACCTAGTTTGTGCCAGCAGTACCATTTTCATTTGTACCGTTTAAAAATAGTACATTGAGCAAGTGATCTCTCCGCCTCGAAATTTCATATTTGGTGTTATGGTTGTTGATATATAATGTTCTTTCCAATTCTCTACTAGTTGCTGACGAGTGCAGTATGAATATATTCCATTGTATATTGAAGTTATGTATCTCAGTTTAAAGTGTTTCGGATGACTAATGTCTGACTTTAGGATTGGCTCAATGAAAACGAAATTGAAAGTGGCAATTCAATTATCGTATACACAGTTTATTTGTCTCGCTAACGTTCCTCTGTGACGACAGGGAGTTCATATCGAAAGCGAGACTGTTACACGACCGCGCCGTGGACTCGATACCGAAAGACTATGTTTACGGACAAATGGATGACGCTAGGCTTGAGAGAATGAAGAAAATTTGGTACGATGACTACGGCGACGAACCTTGACCGACGTTTTCAATTGCATTCAATATTATATGGCATATCAAGCAATCTGTTCTGTCAGGCAGTATATTGATAGCACCGACGGGCAAGACTTCATACTCCGATAAGCTCTGTACTTCCGAGCCTTTTCTATGCATCCAGTGAAAATATAAACGTCGAATTTTCCAAATGCTGTCCCTCAAGCCACGCATGACAAAGTAGATAGTGTCATGGGAGACAGACACTAGAGAGGACTACACAGTACCAATCTCAAGTAATACACTACATGTAGTTTTGATCAATTTCATGATGTACCGCACAGCTTCATCCAAGTAATTGCTACCAAGATTGAAGAATCAGGACATTTTAGTTTATTCAGGGGTAACATTTAACAATTGTGTAGCCGTAATTGGAGCAGTTTTTGAGTTGAGCCGTACTTGTTACTGAATAATCAACAGCTGGAGGTGCAGAAGAAGCGTCCTGATTCACAATAATATCTAAGTATTGCCTGCACTAGAAGTTACTTCATAGAAGTAGAAGTTACTTCATTGTCACGACGTGCAATGAAATAGGCATATGGTTGATCTTTTAGTATTTAGAACTGACATATTCTCTGTGGTCGTGTAAAATGTACGTGTTTGAGCTTTCCAAACCACCCACACTGTGGCGCCATCGTAATGGTTGATACTCGATATTGCTCAGCACTAGTTATTTGCCCGACTCTGTCCTGGTCACTACAGAAGGTCTGATCATTTTCCTATCTATAATCATTCCTGCAGTCCCTTAAAATACGTCACACTCCACCCTCAATCATTTCCAGCTCAGCACAAAGCAATATCTTGTCAGTTTTATTCAGGTGTTGGAATAAAGTGAGACGCCCAGGTATTCATGTGCTGAACACATGATCGATGTCACCGGCCATCGCGAAGTCTGTAACAAAAGAGATACAATTCAACTGCTAGCAGAAATACAGCACCAGCAGTGAAGAAGATTTAATTGGGATTTTATGCTGAAAAATTCATCAGAACAGATAAATCCTGACGTATCAAGACATAAGAGGATAATATTCATTAAAAACTGGGTCGAAGTTAGCAAACAACTTACCTTGACAGTACTATCGTAACCTTCTGGCTTCTCGCTCAGATTCCAATAGAGTGAGGATGTCCCCTTCACGAACTGGTCCTTTTACATTTCGGATAATAGATCGACCAGAGTCATCGAGAAACTCGACTCGAACCTGCCAATGTCATGCAATTAAAACTAATCATGTCTTCGGCTTAGCATCATATCAAATAATAATTATTGCAATCTGAAATGCGTTCCAAGATTTACTGTTGAGCATTTTGAACAATACAACTCGTCTCTTTCACAAGCATCTAAATTTTCCTCCATTATGAGAATTGAGGAATATAAGCGGGGTGTAACTGTTGTAGTGATTGACTGATTTCTCACTACACTTTTTTTAATAGAAGACACATTTGGACCAAGGTTGTACTAATGACTCGAGACACAGAAGGCCAAGACCGACATTTCATTGTAATTTCGAAGAATACTAAAGTAACCACACTGTTGGTATTTCGCCTATTGGTACTGGTACTTGAAAATGCGGCCAGAAACTGTTAAAAAATCAATATATTTTAAATTCGAGGTCGCCAAACAGTGTTATAAAAAGTGGTTTTAACAACACTTTCAACTCAAAACTGAGGAGTCAACGCAATGACTTGGACTTAGACTCGAGTCGTATTACCATGACTCGGACTTCGACCTCAGCTCGCTGATTCTACTTGGTAGTGAATTAAAAATGACTCAACTTGACCCGAGTCAAAAGTGTGAAAGTGAGATTGACTTGTGACTTGTAGCCTTGCGACATTGGCTACAAACAAAAAAATCAAATGCACAGTTGTCAATACAAGACTGAAAATAATCAAAATCAAATCGTCAGTGACAGAGAGATGGCATGGCCATGGGCCCATGGCTTTTGTAACCCAACTATAGGAAACATCATGGAAGTATCATCATCATTAGCAATTTTATCAGTTCAATACACCACAAAAAATGTGATACAATGACAGAAGACAGGAAGATGCCGAAGCGACTTGGAGTAGTCTATGTATGGAATCATACACCCACCTTGGCCTAGGCGATGTAAAGAGTAGGCATGCACACTGAATGAAAGTAAAGAAGATAGTATAGAAAAAGAAAGCGGCAAGAAATAGGGCGGCATGTCATGGGAAGCGAGATTGATAGGTCAGTCGTGGTCCGGTAATCTTGAGGATGGACTGTATTGCTTGACATGAAGACGTACCCTAATTGTTTCAATAGTAATACGGCTCAAATTATGTTACACCAGCTCAATATATCACTCATCCGACACTCTGTAAATTTGATGCGTAAAATGTCCTCAAGGCTAAATCCGCCACAGTATGGTGAAACATTGACGGAAGTCTTACTTGAGAAATTTGCTATAGCTCGCAAGGTGTTAAGTCATTCAATGAAACATGAATAACTTTCGATACCGGAGCACATGCAAGGGCTAAGAATATATTCATTATCTGTCTGCCCCACAAAAGTCACTGCAACTGCATTGGAACGATAATCAAGTACTACACCATCAATCCGCTTCCCATATGATCATGATCACCAAGTAAATTTCAATTACTTCATTGTCCACTAAAAATCACGATCTGGCAATATAGTACAATTACAATCAATTACCTGTGTACACTGTCCCTGAGAACCGGTACGTCCAATAACTTTTGTGACCTGAAAAGACGAAAAAACATGATCTTTAATTTCGTGTCAAGAATGAATAGCGGAACGAAAAATCCCCATGATTGCTCTCGGCGAACTCACGGATCGTAGGAAGCACTAAATTCCTCCGTATACACAGTCATAAGTACAATTACAAAGCCAAAATAATAAATATACCTTAGCCAACTTAGCAGCAGCACCGCGATCCATGTTGCCGTGTTCAGAAAGGGCTATCACGTGACCAAAATGATAAACTACACACTGTCGTTATCCATGCGTAACTTTTCTGTCACGCCTTGCGAATATGCTGAAATAAAGGTATCCCATTTTCGTGAAAAAAAAATATTTTTGTTTAATTCTTGTTTGTTACTTGTATTGATTGAAAAATTAGATTTTGATATCATGTTTTTACTGATGAATTCATCTCGCCCATGTCAATTTTTTTGTGTGTTTTTCGCAAATCTGTTGGCTGACAGCTGGTGCACAAATCGATCCGTGGCCCGCAGATCCATTCCAGTTCTGTCCAGGTCCAGGTGTCTTGTCCATATCAGAGGAGAGGCACTATTTCCTGAAACAATTTCCGTGGTTTGATTGTAAAGTAAACATCAATCACTAAATATCGTTAGCGGTGCACACGACGGTCCCCGAACCGACCCAGAGTTCAATAACAACAAAGTAGGCCATACTTATTTTATATTAATGCATAGTAGGTTGGCGGCAATTCTGTGAAGAATGGCTGTTCACCTGAAGAAGAGAGCGTGCGAAGAGTTTAGCCATGTTATACAAGGCGATAATGTACCGCTAAAAAGGTTACGGCTAACCAGAAAGAAACAACGTGAGTCGATGTTATTATATTGAAAAATAACGGATTGAGATGCCAATGTACAAATATAGATTATCGGGGTTGATTGCTTATTTGAGGACTAGAGAAGCCTTCACAATATGATGCAACTGATGAAAATAGAAGCCAGAGAGGAATTGGTGGCAACATCACGCTCACTTTTTCCTATCAATTACATCATTATTGAGTGCAAGAAACCCTTCTGTCACACGCAATTTATTGCCGAAATCAACCACTGTTTTGATTCTGGAATCAAATTTTCATTTATTATATGTATAGATAAAATGCTTATTAATCAACCACCAAGGTGGGTGTCTGATTCCTTAAGACTTCTCCAAGTCGCTTCGACACCTTCCTATCTTTTCATTGTATCGCATTTTTGTGGTGTATTGAACTGATAAAATTCTAATAAACCAATGATGATGAAGTAAATGATAACAAAATACAATAGCAGGAGTGCTGTCAAATTTCAAGAAAAAGTATACGACTATTTAGGAAGAACTACAATTAAAGTGCAAAAATATAATGACACTATTCGCTGAATTACTTGAATAAATACAACTCTCAACAATTTTTGATGCTTGTACGTTAGTCTAATTGTGGCATTGTTAGTTTCCTCAGTGGTATGATTCCTTAAATGCTTTATTTGATCAAATGATATAGGGCTACTCATAACCAAGTCAATGAAATAAATACAACTCAAAGTTTTTAACATCTGTCCAGTAGCCTATGTTTATTTGATGTCACTATCATTGTGTCAGTTCTATTGCCTTTCTATACATCAACTCGATAGTAGCCTACTTTTTTTCCAGATGCGTCTGAACGCGACCCACCTCTCAAACTGAGAGACGATCAAAGTCGCGATGAAAAACTTAAAGAACTGATACAGTTTTCGAAAGTACTCCCACTTCCAAGCGACGAAGCTAGACAATGCGTAACGCAGCTCTTTGGTCTCTTTGCCAAAGAAAAGGATTCATCAGTCCGAACGAAGATAGCATGGCTAATCGGAAATTTGAGTCTCACCGTCAAGTTCAACTTTACAACTACACTAAAAGACATTGTCGGATTCATCAAGAAAGAAAAATCAAATCAAGTCATCACACAGCTCTGGTCGACGTTACTAGACGGCGCAAAATCGGTCCAGCTTCCGTCCGGTTTACACGAAGATATCGTAAAATTAGCGTACAACGGACTGCGCAGCATGAGCCACCTAGTCAGAAGCAAATGCCTTCTCGCCGTCGGAAGCCTCGGTAAAATAAAATCCGAATCGGAACCTTCCCAGACGTCGAAGAGAACAACCCTACAGGCAGTCGTGGGTAATTTTTTCAGCGATCCAGAACCTCGCGTACGATGCAGCGCTCTGCAAGCAATGATACTACTCCACGAAAGACGGCACAAGCTTGAGTTTCAAGTGTATTCTCAAGCATGCGCTGCGTTGCTTGATGATTACGAGTCTGTCAGAGTTGTGGCTTTAAAGCTAGTGTGGATATCAAGTAACGTGTACCCAGAGAATAGAGTTCGTATTGCTGGTAGTGATGAAAAAATTCGACTAGTAGACGACGCGTTCGTTAAAATATGCGACATGGTGAACGATTCCTCTTACAAAGTACGAGCTGCTGCAGCTGGGCTATTAGGGTCAATGCGTCTTGTCGGAAATTCCTTTCTCTTCCAGACCTTAGAC
>ATSW01014816.1:0-15024 GCA_000444245.1 Botryllus schlosseri | reverse complement strand
GATTTGCAGCATACGATACGGCTCATCGATTGGTAGCATTTGTTTTCCGAGATATATACCAGTGAATTGTTTTTATATTTGGCAAAGACTACGAAAGAACACCGAATTCCCCAATGGCAAGTGGATAGTTCAATTATTAACAATTTTTTTGGTAGTGCGAATGTCATGTCCCAGATAAATGAAGCCTGAAGAACATTCCATAAATTTGTCTGCCGGTACAATGAGCTTGTAGGATCTGCATTTTCTCTATGGTGATTGGTGCAAATTAATCGTGGCTTATTCGTGGAGCCGATGAGATATAGGCTACGGGACTTTCTCTCAACAGAGGTTCTTTTTGGTTTGAATTGATTATTTTATACGGCTTCGGTGGATAAGCATTGTGCCCGAGTATCTCGACACTGCGACAGTAGAAACGTGAACTCTCACGGTATAGCTATAGAGTCTTGGCTGGAAGTCTCGCTTCAATACGATGACGTCACATTGTGATGATAGAGTACGCCGTTATGACGTCATAATGATGAATATTGCGACTTGACACGAGCCGCCACTGGTGAATAGGATGTACATGTACAGTTTCTAAGCGCCTTTCTCAAATCTATGCATTCCTTGTCATTGATTACGGATTCCTTGCATTTTATCGTAGGCTACGTTATTAAGCAACACCGCCGTAATTTCAAAGCATACACTTCGGCGTCATTGTAACGTCTGTGCTATTTGGCGGTTAGAAACGCCTCATTTGAGAACCCATTGTGTCGCAATTTGTTCTCTTTGTGACGTGACCGATCCGGAAGCTAGCGAGCAGCCGCCTTGTAATTAATTGACGGCTCAGCGCAGCAGACATTCATTGAATTGAACCTCTGAAAGTCCAAGTTCACAACTGGAGTTGCAGTTCAGATTCGGGGTGGACCTTGGGAAAATAGTCTCGTCATTCTGTGTATACAGATTAATATACTTGTGTTAAATTACGTCCCTAGAGTGAGCTATATAATCACCCTGCATATAACTCAGGTGTGACCAACATTTTTGACGAAAGGCCATATTAGATTTTAGAATAATTGCGCTTGAATGTTTTTGACTTCTATGTCCTAGCCGCGCTAAGCGCCAACACCGTGTAAGGTTAATAAATGATTTCGGTCAATAATATTGATACTTGCATATATTTCAGGTCGCCTCTATATACTGCTGGGCTCACTTTGCACGGACCGTCGGACATAACTGGTAGTTGCCTGGTCATATCAATGTAAAAGATTTCGGCCAACATGCGTCCATAATTTCTCGCCCCAAGACTTCATCACCCACGAATTTTCTGAGAGCGCACCAGTGTAGTCGCGCGTTAGACCACATGTACACCCTTAATTGTGAATACAGTTTGACTCAATTTTGTAAATTAGCCGCAGTTTCAAATTTTAATTTTCAGGAGGTGGTAAAAGCAAAAAAATCGAGTGTCATTGAATCGTGCGAGGAGCGAAGCATTGCAATTCATGGTAACATACGAAGATCTAGAAAAATCAGACTGACCCTGGCAACGTCAATGCGTCGGAGCTGACATTTTAGTCACGAACATCTCAAATTTCGCGGTCAGGCTACCGAAATCTTGGATGGCCACCCCTGATATAAGTAATGTCCATTGTCCGTAGGATGGTCAGTAACTAAGTACACTTCTACTGTTTCCGTGTACTCAAGTAGTGTCTGGCTAATGATACCAAGTCGTTATTGATTTTAAACTATTTGCATTTCTACTCAACAGTATGTTCAGGGAAAGTACCTGATTTTTTTCTATGGATTGCGGTGTTTCTTTGTTGTATTTATGGTGTTTTCCGACCACAATGGTCATTTAAACCAGACAGCCGTTCTTCATTATGATTACGCATTTAACCACTTGTAGCACGGTTCACTGCAAGGCTTTTTTAATACACCATTCACGCGGCTGACAGGGCGAGGAGGCGCCATACAAAATCTTAGGAATTTGTATAGTGAAAGTATTTTGAGGATATGCCTGCATTACTGTTGCCGCAGTGAATTGTCATGACAACTGTATCGTGATAACGGTTGCAGTTCTAATTCTGGATTTGAGTTTTTGACAATCCAGTAGTTTTTAAAATACTGACGCGACGCCATCTGCCAACCAAGTATCAATCCATCGGACGCACAGTGAATAGAATGATCTTTTGTTGTATTGGCGGGAGAACGGTGGCGACAGAGTCGATCGACAGAGGGCGGCAATTAAAACTTCACATCACAAAGCCAAGTCGGTAATTAAGCGAACTACGTCTGGCACCGGTAACACCGACTCTGGGATGAATTTTCTCGGAATCTGCATCCAGTAAAAATGAAACAGTCACAGTGATAAGCAGGATTATTTAGAGAATGCAGGATGTTGAGCTGACTTTGTTATTGTGGTGACGTAAGCAAGATTACGCGCGGCCACCTTTTGAACTCGAGTGCTGCTATTAGTGGCAGACCCATAGTTGTTTATACAAGAGGGTGTGGCAATTGGATGTATATACCCAAGCGTGATTACGTAGCAAATGACTATCAGACTCGAGTACCATCAAGTCAAGTATGTTCGTGCATCACTCAATATGACTTCACAACAGTACGAAAGATGTAGTAAGTTAAAATATGTGACTTTTATGCAATCGCAAATATTATAATGCCAGTTCTACGTGTCGTTAAAGATAATTTGATATTTTTAACAACCACGCCCATTTCATTGCACATCGTGACAATGTAGTGGGTTGGTCGCGTCTTCACAGATATGTCATTCACATTTGTACCACCCGTAATTTTCCATTTATAATGCACACATTTTGATCAATTTTTTCGGCCTTAAATCGGGGTTGCGTAATATACATGGGTACAAGAATTTGGAAAAATATCCCTCGAAATAAAACTTGCTATTACACTTTTTTTCTTGTTTGTTGTCAATCGCGCATCACATCCAGCCATCATGCCAGGACTGGGGTGGAAATCTGACTAACGCACCCATTTCCTACTCCTGGTAAGTGTATTCGACTCATTCTCAGCCATTGGAAGGGTGTGAAAGTATTGTCTGCCTGGTTTACACCGCACACTATTCTGGAAATCTTAATAATACACTTTTCTTCTCTGCGGCTTCATACACGCTGTACAAATACACTGCTCTCGTATCAGATGGTTGCTCGATCACCTTCTCGTACGGGGGGTGCGTATTATACATGGGTAAAAGCTTTTTTTCAGATTTGACATGGCATTTTAAGGGTGCGTATTTCATATGGGTGAGCAGTTACCGTGATTCAGGGGTTATTTCAAGCAGTTTTAATGACAATTTACCCATGAGAGCGGTGCCGTCTTATCCCTAAACTACATTGTACTTTTCAAAATCCAATTTGCAAAGTAAATAGTTTATGCCAAATACTGTTCAGGTAGAAGTGGAAGTAGTCTGGAAACACAAAGAACTCAGTAAGTATACTGCAATTAGGCTAAATATACTTGCGTACCCCGAAAAAGTAGTAATATTTGATGTATGTACGTGATGTGATAGAGAAAAAATGAGGCCAGATTCGGGTTCAGCGTCCCCAAATTATGTGGCATCACAGAAGAAACCCTGGCGCAAAAATCATGTAGAACGGTGTTATCTTTATGGTAGGGTAACTTTCCGAGACACCCATACTGTTTTCACGTTATAATGAGTGGTAATCGAATGCTCGAATCGACCCGAAACCTATATTATTCTCCATTCGAAATCGAATCACTCCGGTACTCGATTGTGACGTGCCCAAGTCATCATGGGGTCTGAACCCGGGATGTCGCTTTGGCCAATCCGTGACACAACTCATTTGCCATTTCCTGATGCCAGACGATTTTTGATCCTTGTTTCAAATTGTATCTGTCATGAGTTTCAACTGGTCACTATAAGGCTGGGCGCCAGGGTTGTAATGACTCAGGTCATGACTCGAGTCAGTTTTTCAAATATGTTAAATGACTGAACTCGAGTGATTGTGCATGACTCGAACCAAGTCATATGACTCGAGACTCGGACGGCCAAGACAGACATTTCATTATAATGTCCAAGAACAGTAAAGTAACAAAATTATTGGTATTTCGTCTATCAGTCCTGATTCTTGGAAAACAAGGCCATATATATATATCACTCGAGCAGAGTTGAAAAATGGTATGAACCGGATTAAAATCTAAACCGAACAGTGAACACAATTACTTGGACTCGGTCTCGAGTCACAATACTATGACTCGGACTCGACCCTCTATTATCTGACTTGGACTCGGACTTGACTCGGTGGTGAATTGAAAATGACTAGACTTGACTTGACTCGAGTCAAAACTATAAAAGTAATAGTGACTTGTGACACAGAACCCTGGGACTTGTTTACAACCCTCTGGCCGCAATAATTCGAGTACAAGAATATAGTATTAATTCTACTGATTGGAGTAGATGAATGATAACAGAGTACTCAACTAAATTCGAAGCCGAATCCTCTACTCAGAATCGAATCACTCAAGAACTCGATTTCAGCCGACCTGGTAACGCGATCATCACTCGTGCAGTTCAAAGAAAGTTATGATGCTGATGGCGCTTGACCGTAACTAAAACAAAGTTTATTATGATAAGTGATCAGTTACATGTTCCATATGACGACATGAATATTGTAAGATCAGCATCAGTGATCTGTCATCGATCTGACATGGCATTTTCAATATGACATTCAAAAGTTGAGAGTAATAGTCTGTATTCTTGCTTTGAATTTACCCGTAGGCGATCTGCCGAGATACCGAAAGTCGTGTTTTCGAAGATGCGAATTTATTTCTTAATTGACGGGAAACGTGTTTCTCTTTTAAATCGACGTTTCATCAAATTTCACATCGTGGTATTTTTACTGTAATGACGGCGACGGATAATCCGAAATTTACGAAGTACTGAAGTTGGTGCCGCGTCAGGTTAAGAGGCAGGGAGATTATAACAGTCGATGTATCTTTGTATCCTATGTATCCTGAATCACGATCAAATTCGTATGGCTATGCCTTCCCCTTGATAGCGAGGCGCTGAAAGGACTCATTTTATCGTACGAAAATCAGCGCATTGAATGAAAACGGACTCAAAATTATACAGTGGAACTGCCGAGGCATTTATAGGAAGCTACAGGAATTCAAAAGGTACCTATCCCAGTTACCAGAGCGACCACACGTAATACTGTTACAGGAGAAACATTTAATAGCTGACTACGAACCAAGGTTCCATGGATATAATAATAGTGCGGTGCGACAACACTGTTCGCAGTGGAGGCCTAGCAACTATCATATGCAACAACTTAAACTTCCGCCAAGTTAGAATTGCAAGCCCACGAGGAGTTGAAACACTGTGTGTAGAAATAAACGGCGTCACTATTTGCAATGTACAGTGCTGTTGCAGTTACTTGATGTGCTCTTCTTGTGCGCAACATATGAGATGCTCGCAGAAATGAGTCTGCTGTCCCTGCTTTCGCAATCTCAGCTTGCACAAGTGCTTGCACCCAACCACTCCGTTACAGCCAGTTCCCCAGTGTTTTCAGTGCCGTCATCTCTATGTGGAGACCACCAAACATCACCAGTATGTGGTCTTCACCATAACTCTCTGGCCACTTCCACTGTATCTGCTTAGCCAAAGCAAACAGTGGCTGATCCAAGGTGACCACTGGTGTCTGTCCAGGATTCAGGTGTTCTACAGCTTTCGTCACAATGTCCATTGAATGTCGGATCATGGCCACAGTGTGGGCACTTTTCAGGAAGAGTGGAAGCAGCGACGTGGGGCAGATGACTCCAGCATCCGGTGGCTGTCGGCTGGCATGAAATGCAGCCCAAGATGTGTTTTCATTGTCTACTGTACCAGTGTTGTCTTCCAGGACTTGTTTTGCATTGCCATTGCCAAGTTTCTGGGACCTTTTCTGTAACCGATGAACGAGAATGTCCCCTGGTGCGTTTGCATACAGATTGTTCCTCGTCGCTTTGACCTTCTTTCTTGAGTGCTTTTTTTTTGTCCCTCTGCAGTTTGGTGTTGTTGTACTGGAGCCTGCACGTGTGGTGATATTGTGCACCGTGTGCAACCATCGCAGCTTCAATGCCATGACCATCATCGAGTCGTTTCTACTGAAATGATCCTGGAAGCTCTCCAAGTTAACTGAATTTGATCAAGTTGTCTGCGAGTGAACTGTACCCACTACCAATATCTTTTCTCTTTGATTGGTCGGGTTTGGTCAGTGTCCCCGCCTTGTCCTTCTGACATATGAGGCATAAACTCCAGTCAGTTGTGGTGAGGTGCGGTGATGTTGATGGTGAAGTTCCCTCAGAAGGAGCTAGTCTGAACCTCTTGGGCATAGTAGAATTGTCTTCAGATTAATATTACCTAGCACCGTCAGTTTACAGACGTACAGCGTTGCAATGTCCGTGGATTTTGTCTTACGCGGCAACGTGTTTCAAAACATGCGGCAAAAGATCAACTGATATTGCTGTCACTCTTCTTGTCACGGTTGAATCAGACAACTGCAGCTTCGAAATTTGTTACGTGAAGTTGTCCTTGCTGCTAAATTCCGGAAACAGCGGAGATTCGCACAGTATATTAACGTTTTGTTGGAGACACACCTTTTCTAGCAGATTGCATGGGTTTAGTGATATACCAAGCAATTTTGAACCATGCGTCATTAACGTCGTCGGCAATCTCAACAATGCCTGAAAATATGGATTGCTGGGCCTGAGACCTAGCTAGCAACGCCTTTTTCTAAGATCAGGTGACATGTATACCTTCAGATGGAACTGTCCGAAGACCTATTCAAAACAATAAAAATCTAAACTCGACCATATATCAAGGAACCAGAACACATTGAAGAATAAGAATAAATCAAACGAAACAGAGACGGTGCGATAAGAGAGCTTAAGTAGCTAAATTAATATGGAACAATACTGTGCCGGTAGTAATTGCGATCATATTGAAAGAGCTCGCGGGCCGCAGAATAAGCGTCTGCGGGCCGCGGGTTGAGTACACATGCACTAAACAGTGGACCCAATGTAGCTGATAAGTTGCAGGGGAAAAGCGTACAGGCTCAGCAGCTGGGCTGAGGGGGTTCTGGGAGCCCAAGACCAACGTTCTTTTAGCGGGGCTAACAAAGTGTTGTTACGGTCCTGGTGGGGAATGAAGGCTCGTAATATATCTGAAGTGGGGAATGAAGACAAAAAGGTTGGGAACCACTGCTCTAAATGATTTGATGTGCAATATTATAACCATTTTTCTTGCATAAAGTGAAACCAAGTTTTCAAAATGTGAAAAAAAACTCGAAAGTGAATCCAAATTATTTCGTTTAGGGTCTTTTGGGACAGATTTTTTCTTTCAAACTTTTCTCCGCAATTCCGCGTATTGTCCGTTATTGGTCCGCGGGTCGTAAAATACTCAGGTATGTCCTACGCTAATCTACAAGCCTTCGGTGCACCCCTAATTTTCGGTGAGTCAGAATACGAAGTCTACCACTTGCGTGCATACCATATGTGATGTAATCTGTAGGGCTACCAGTAAAGCTACCCAGGCAGACATGTGCGACTGCGAAATACCCATTCGGTTAGTTGATGGTCAACTAACTAACTATTTTTGAGTAATTTTAGTTAGTTTTAGTTTCTGATTTTGAAAATTGAATAGTTGTAGTTCTAGTTCTAGTTTCGGATTTTTAAAATATACCAATTTTAGTTCTATTTCTTCTTGCGGATTTTGAAAATTAAATAGTTTTTGTTCTAGTTACGTTACGAGTTTTGAAAGTCGGCCGTAGTTTTAGGTATATTTTGAAAATTGAGTAGCTCTATCCTGTCATGCTTAATAGGGATTTTGCATGTTATATCAATGAGCTCAACCTCCTGGGTTTTGCAATGTGTGTAGCGATTCCGATTACATTTCGTTGAGGAAGTCTATAGACGTTCGTTGTCGTTTCTGAATTCAATGTAGTGCAGCGCTGCCAAAGGCAGTGTCCTAAAAACTATATCGCGTCTGACCGAATATAGAAATCGAACGATTGGAACATTTTGAGTTATCATTCGTTTTAAAATACAATCGTAGATGGGGTTATCTGTCGTAGCTTCGGTAGACAGTGACGACTATCGGAGTCGAATATGAATGTCTGCGACTAACTCAGGCTGTGCATTGGAGGTTGAAATTTTCATCGTATTGTACCAGAGTTTCTATTCTGGATAGGCAAGCGGTTTATCACATCTACCAAGTATTCAAAATAACTCTTTAGTTATATATATCTATGTCGTTGTGATCGAGTATTACGATGTAAAATTCATTATAGTCCTAATTCCAATGCTCTCACCTTCATATTTTTGTATCAATTGTACGCTTTTCTTAGTCTTTATCCGGTCCAAACAGCATTGGTCACAACCGTTGTGCCCTCAAAATTACATGGATATCTTGAATGTCTCGATGTTACGACACTGTTTGTTTAGACACTCGATATTTCGAACGCGTTCGCTTCATTTCATGGGTCTATTAATACCCCTAATTTTCACACAGGCAGCAATATCTTCATAATGATTCTAATGCTAAGGCATTTACTGTTACCCTTAACGTATCTTAACGATAGGACCTTCACATCACGTTGACGTACGTCATTCTAAAGGCATAATTTAAATCATCTAATGACGCAGGCTACGTTGATATAAACAACTAGGAATCTTATTAAACTTGAATGAACCATATTTATGCGGAGGCCTTACTAGAAGTCGCAGTGACTATCTCGCTATATTGGAGGACAAGGAACAGACAGGCTTCTATAACAGCATGCTTCATCATTCAACATTCAGGAAGTTGTTTGAGGTACAGGTCAAGTCGGTATTCGAGGTCTAGTGTGTATTTGGTGTAAACTGTGAATGGGCACAGTGATATTCACAGCTGTCGAGCTTTACATGAAACCTAGAGATTCTATGAAGCGGCAGCTATAGGAAAATAATAATTTCTCGATACGATTCATGACTGAGTATCATATATCGACTTAGCCTACTAAATTAGTTTCGAATATATAACGTGCGATGAACCTAGTATCCTGACTTAGCATATTTTGCTTCCCACTAGCCGCACAGCCTTGAAATCTGCAAAACGGTCCCGATACTTTTCACCAGTCCTATATATATTTATATATTGTAAATATACATTCATCAGCGATATTTGGCTAGCTTGAACTGAAGACCAAATAATGCGGGGCATAACAGCGCATTCGAAACATCTGTTATCTGACCTAAAATTCGCCTTGGTAAAAAATACCAAATTCGGAGATTCCAGGGATTAGCGGCGACAAAGCTTTGCGTGCGCTATCGAAATAATGAGTTCAAATCTCGACACAGTAGTCTGGAAACTTGCCATGCATCGAAAACGTAATTTTTGTCGCAAATGCGTGAATAGAGTGAATACAATTGAATAGCCAATAGAATATTTATATTGTAGTAAACTTGAGCATTTCGGACTGACATTCGTCAAGGCTAATCGTCAGCAGTAGAGAGGGAATGGATGTATAAATATACTATTCAATAGGATATTGAAGTTCTGTACCTCCAAGCATCTCTTCAGAATGAATACAGTTGATACGATTTAGGTAAATTGATGCTCAAATGTATATAGGTATAACCCTGGCAAGATTCGTATATATATTGTTACAAATACAGATGCGAAGTTGATTGGTTCAACAATTTCAACGTAATTGAAGACGTATCTCCTTCATCCTCTTGTTACGATTTATTTTTGACAAATAGGCAAGGTCGTGACGTATATACAAATACAGCCAGATTTTCGGATTAGGCCTATGGCAAATATGTTTCATTCGCTCTGTATAATAACGGTTTATCTTCGAAAGCACTTACGTTTGCTGTATCTAGATTTCAGGCGCCTTGAGGCGAGCAATGTAACAATGACGGGAAGGTTAGTCATAGTTTGTCGGAATTAATAAGGAATTAATGGCACAGAAGATAGAAGTGGGTTGCTGACGGTTATGCCATCCTTAGTGCCTTCATTAAAGACAGTATATTAGGCTGTTAGCAAGATTTCCGAAGGAGAGTGATAACTGTACAGTGTACAATACATGTACATTGTACAGTGCTGAAACGAGTCAAGGTATGTGTACAGACATTTGCCGTTCTTATGCTTATGAAAATGAAGTCAGCTTTGATATGAACTGCTCTTAATTTTCGCTGTACGTGTTTACTTCCGTTTTAAATTTAATTTAATTTTTATGTTTTTTCCTATTCAGTAACTTCATTTCTAATCTAATTAAAAACGGGGTAGCTTTAATTTTAATTCTAATCTGAGTTAGAGAATATTGCTTAGCTGTAATTCTAATTATTCTAATCTAATTTCAAAAAACTGAAAATTTTGTGGTTGTCCAAGTATGGATTGATAGTCAGTCAGTTTGTGATCAGCATCATAATATGTACGGACATGCTGACAGTGAAAATATCATGGCAATAATTCTGTTATCAGTCGGTGTCATTGCACGCGAGATGCAGAAAGTATTTCGTAGAATTTGTTCTCAGACTATCGAATACAGTTCGTGGATATCAATATCCCATTTCGATTTTTACGCATATAATTTAAAGATAACAATCTACCGCTAATGATCAGATCATTTAGATAGGACTTTATAGCTCGGACGGCTATCAGAACATCAGCGCTACGCGATGGTTGATGAAAATGTTTTGGATTTTCGGAAGTTATGTCCCGCTGAAATTCCGACACCGCCTTTTAAACTATGTGACACTTCAGACCATGTTAATCGCATTTGAACATATGCGTTAATCGGCTTTGACTCGCACAAGGTGACGGCTTTCGATTATGAGCCACCGACATTATTCCTGTAATTTGTAATGTATGAGTCGCATTGTACATGTTGAGACGCGCCTGTGATTCGCATTTTCGGGTTAGAAGTTCCGTTTCTCTAAATGCGACAGTTGTATTTGAAAATTGTGAATGTTATTAATGAAATGCGCGATGACGTGTCGAATGTGGACCACTCGCCGTGCATCAATTACGAATGCGTGATTATGCCATGAAATATTACCTCTAGATTTGGGATTCAAAAGGGGGGATATTCTAGTTTGGAAAGGGGGGTGTTTCGACACCCGAAACACCCCCCCTGGCAACGCCCTGAATGTGGTTGATATTTATGCGATGCCTATCACTGGTGGTTGGGTTTCTGTAGCGTAATTATTAGAGCTTGGCACCATCGCGTCTACGAGTATCACTAATTTTGAAGTTTAAATATGCATATTTTAGGGAACAGATAAAATTAATGTCACTCATCCACCAAATTAAATATAGTTGGTATTTTTCGACCATAACAAATTAATGGTTCTTTCAGACAATGCTGTAGGCCAGGGGATCTCAAACGTTGCATGGTCGCGACCCCAGATTGCGATTTGAAAAGGTTCCTCAACTCCACCTTTCAATTCTGCATGCTGATTACTAAAAACGGGTCAGTGCCTTCGTCCAAGCCTACTCTTGGCCTCTGCGGGAAAGCTGGCGACTATATATGTGTAGTATTAGCAATTGCGCAACCTCCGTATTTGGATTAAGAAACTCAATCAAGAGTATAGCCATGCATTTGGGTCTTTTGAAATGATTTCTATCTACATATCCAATCCAATGAGGAAAGTATTGCTACATGAATTTCTGCGTATTATATTATTAACGCATAGCACTACCGCTCAGTTGTAATTTTCCCGGAGAGAAAATTTAGCATCATATTGGTTTCTATATTCCCGACACTTTAATCTCCATACGAATGGCCCAACACCAACCTTACGATATAGTAGGTGGCGTCGCATTTCCTGGGGGTCGTTTCATCTTCTATCCCGTAAAAATGAACTAAATATTCAGAAATGAGCTGCCGATAGCATCTGCCTAATTGACATTCTTGAATATATTTATCGTGTCGGCGACCCCAGAGAATATGTAACCGTCCCGTTAGGGTCGCGACCCCAAGTTCGGGAACGCCTGCTGTAGGCGTAGCACTTTTCTACACAGGATTGTAGTTTTTAGTTTACTTTTCATTTGTAGGGTTTGATATGACTAATCGAGGTGTTATGACTACCATTGTAGTAAAGATGTATCGAAATGGTAATTTCGGTACTCGAAATATCATCTCTCGCCGCTCGACTCGAATCATGACAATTAAAACTCAATTCGGGCTCGGTTACTCGAATCAATGCATCCGGTCCTAATACAGACACCGGTATTGAGACTCCTCTGAGCAATTTTAAAAGTTTCACATACGGTAATACGCGTGCCTGTGTTTAAAACGTGACAGAACAGAAAGGTATGGCACCGTTCTAAGACACAGTAGCTTTTAATTATTTCAAGTTGAATTAGACGGTACGGGCCATAATTCAAACGAATCCAGGTCTTAATTTCGAGTCCTTCCGTGAACGAAATTATAGACGACACCTGTGCCGAGTAAATTTACAGGGCCCAAAGTATCCGTAACTTCAACGGAGAGTGGTAGACGTTGTGTTACGAGCAAGGTTTTTAGGCACTAGCTGTTTAGGTATCCTACATATTCCGTTTACATGGCATTTAATATGTTGTGTCAGTCAATCCGGCTGTAATTTTATTGAGATTATTATCGGATCAATACAACATAATATTGCAATGTATTGAAAAGATAGAGGGTGTCGAAATGACTTGGAGTACTCAGGTACTCAGACACCTTATCCTAGCCTAGAGCTAGAGGATGTAAATATGAGGCGTATGCACTTGCTGAAAAGTTATTAAGAATAACCAAATGGACAAGTGACGAGAATGAATACGACATATGTGTGTAGGTGAGATCGACATGTCAGATCGTGGCTCGGTAATCTTGAGGTCTGTTTTGTATTCATTGAGTAGAAACTACTGCTTGTAGGCTATTTCAATGTGTGAATGCTTAAAACTAAATCGAATACCAAAAGCTGAAACGTGCAATCACAGAGAATGACGGAATTACTTCAGAACAGAGTTACTCTCTTAGATCGTAACAAAAGTGTAATTAGTGACTATATTATCGGATTATTGAGTTGCTTATAGAGCGAAGACACTTAAAAGATTGTATGGATTTGTGGGCGTTGGCAGATCACGGTTACCTGTTACTATTTCCCGCCGATGAAATATGAAATAGAGCGTTTAGTACAGTGGTTCTCAACCGGGGGTCTGCGATGCATCTCCGGGGGGTCAAAGAAACCTATTAATTTGCAACAAGATTGTCAATAACCTAATTGTTGATTTTCGAAGTCAATGCAGACCATTTAAGGAGAATTTTCGACATGACCGCTATAACTTCAGGACTCACTTCAGCAGAATGGCCGTTTGCGATTGAATATCTTACTTTGCAGACTCATTATAATTGGCTTGCATTAAATATTCCATCAAATCGAAGGCGTGGATGTCGCGACTGCATTCAAGGATTGCGCCTGACTTGCAGCTGCGGAAATCCTATTACGCGAATTCGCTATAAAGCAATAAAAGTC
Source organism: Botryllus schlosseri (assembly GCA_000444245.1). Classification (NCBI taxonomy): domain Eukaryota; kingdom Metazoa; phylum Chordata; class Ascidiacea; order Stolidobranchia; family Styelidae; genus Botryllus; species Botryllus schlosseri. The sequence goes on along the minus strand of ATSW01014816.1, from coordinate 1,524 downwards.
ACATCGAATTCCAATTTAGTACGATATATGTTTCGGAAATAGCAAAATTCCCGCAGTTTACCGCAGTATACAGTTGTAGATTTGCACAAGACATAGGCTGACTGCAAAATAATTGAGTTAAATTTTAACAAAAACTGAGGGGTCTATGGCGAATCTTTCCGGACCAAAAAGGGCCCAAGAGCACAGAAGGTTGAGAACCACTAGTCTAGTATAGGATTCTACTGTTTAATTTTTGACTATCCTGGTGGCGATTTCAAGTTACACTTGAATATGCCCCGTGACATGCCCTGTGATCCCGTTGCATTAAGCAGCGTATATAAAGTATTTCTCTCTCGGCGTGATACCTTACATTATCGACCAATAGCGCTTTGATTCTGGTAATTAGGACCCGGATGAGCCAAAATTAGGGTCGGATTGAAGAAACGTTTATTGTCGGCTGATCTCTTCAGTCGACATTTAATGCACGCGAAATGCTGCTACACACCTCTGATCGACATGAGAATATGGGACATGGCTTATCGCATGTACATCGCAAAGAATCGTGTTTCAGTTATGTAACTTCAGACCGATGTACAGAGCAAAGTGTCAGGTGGAGTGATTGTATGTCAGTTTAGGTGAGCGTGCCGCATTGTTATGACATCACCGATCGCTTTAAAAACAGTCTGATTTTAATAATTGCAGTATCGCATTACCCAAATCCTTTTCTAAACATATTCAGTTACACTATACATTCGAAGGGTGAGAATGTAAGTATATACGCGGCATAAATGAATGAGTGTCGGGTTTTTGCATTTTACAGTGGATCAGTGCAATGTTAGTAACGTTTTATACGGTGTATATCAGACAGTGGACCGTGGCCACCTACCTTGCGGGCCATTTCATTGCTTACTTCAAATCATAGTGTCGAAATCAATTATGTGAATCTTGCAATTTTGTAATTGAAAGATTCGGGAGATTTCATAATTTAAAAACGCCACAAAACTGCGATACAATGGAAAGCGTTACTCATAGTGCACTACAGAATATTACAAAAGTGATACGGACAAATGGATTATTCCGGACGACAAATGGATCAGTAGGCCTACTAGTTGCGTATTTTCGTGTACATCATATGTCCTCTCCGCATTTTGTCATAGATGACATGACGAGGATAGATTCGCCTATGTCCGTATTAAGTCAGGCTCTCTTCCATGCCATGCCCTCATGACTCGGACGATGTGTTCAGTTCCAATTATCCGCAATCTTTGACTTTGGCATGTGATGCTATCTTTACATCCTTTCTCTAAGATTCTTATTGGTGACTTGTTAAATTGACATCTTCATGTAAAGCAGCTTATGCCCATCACCTGTCGATTACATTTGCCAATAAGGTCAGTTTCGATGTTCATAACTGACACGCAAACCGCCCTTCTCGATATACTGCTTTGAATTGAAATGCGAACCAACAAAATAAAGTCATATAACTTCAAAGACAGCAAGCCGGCAATACGAGCCGAAATGCATTCGCTGACTATCGGCATTTCG
>ATSW01014814.1:0-10549 GCA_000444245.1 Botryllus schlosseri | reverse complement strand
GTAGTATGGAGTTGCTATTTACGTGGTTGAAAAACCTGAGATGAACTCGTGTCTCTATGTCTGTGACTGTCCTGCCTGAAATGCGGATAATGACATTAATTATATAGAGAGGCTAAGCGCCGAAGAAGTGTCAAATTTTTTGTATTATTGTTTGTTTTCGACTTGTCTCGGCAGTCACCATAAATACTATTTTGTCACTAATGTTTAGTATATATTGATCTAATCTACAGCTTATATGCTGTTATTTAGGTGTTATGGTATGACATGACTCATGTGGTAACTTCGTCAACCCATTGATTGATTGATTCATTCACTATAGTTTTGAATCAAGCATTTTCTAATATATCACACAACTAACATAGAGCTAATACAATTTGAAATCAGAAAACTACGAGGTCGACCATCAGAAAGTTTTATAAAATGTATTAGGTTATTTTCAAGTTATTTATATGAACCGTGTTCCGATACCTTCTCTTGCGATTCATATTTTTTCATCATTCAAACAGTCTCGGTTAGACCTTTTGAAAGTTGATATCATTATCATGATATATAACTTCATGCATATTTCTTATTCCAATTGAATATATTGATATGCTATTTGTGGATGGACATGTAAATGTATGTTATATTCCTCCATCTATATAGCTGTTACGCTTTTAGGCTTGAAAATCGAACAAGAATAGATTTAGTCATGAAAATAAAAACTTTATATACTGGCACTACACGTCTGTTGTAGGCTATTTCATCGTGACACTGGGAATATTTGGAATGTAAACTAGCCAACTTCTAATTTTAGTCAATAAACAAAATGAAACCTTACACATGATATAGCCTAATGTCCTGTGAACATAAGTTTCCTAAAAACTTAACATCATGTTTTCCTCAGTTCTCTTAACTAACTATCCTAGTGCAGGAATAATGAAAGATGTACCATGAAAACATCTGTTAAATTTACGGATTTCTTGGGTATTACAAACTCTTGATTAGCGAGTAGCCCACACTTTCTGGTCCAGTCATTTCTCCAGTTCTATAACTCGAATTGAAATATATTGATTTTCCTACAGTTATGTTACTCTGGCCTAAAGCCTCAAAAGATGTCGTTATTATGTATAAAAGTGAAATGCGCCGAATTGCCGATTGATCGTGGTAAAAAGACAAACACTTACGTGACGCTGAAAGTACAAAATGTAAAAAGCTCCACCATCTGCGTCAAAGGAAGCGACCCCGTATGGGAGCAGGACTACCTGTTTGAAACTAACCGCTTGGACTTGGGACTTACCATCGAGCTATGGGAGAAAGGGCAGATTTGGGAACTTTATTGGGCACGGAATGGGTGCCGTTGCTGTCAGTGCCTCATTGTAACGAGGAAGGAGACGGGGAGTGGTATACAATGTATAAGCGTGTGGAAATGAAAAACTCGGAAATATGTGGAACACGAGACCCGACGCCGTTTAGAGTCAAGTGTGATGTGCGTTTTGAGCTGCCTAGCGATCTCACACACGAGGAAGCGCTATATCTACAACGTAAGCTCGATCAAATCAACGAGAGCAATGATGAGATGTGGACCGTCGTTGAAAAGCACCCGCTCGGGTCCAGTCAAACATCGATAGACAGCGACTATCGAAGCGACAACAGTTACCCCGGACCTTATCAAACAACTCATCACGTAAATGAGACGATAAGCCCGCATTCGCCGGCATTACGAGCAAGAGGCATTCCCGAGATATCAAGTGTTGTTATTCCGCAGGAAACGCAGGCCGATATTCAAGAGAAACTGCATTCCGATGTCGAGGTCGGCTCTGAGACCGAGTCTCGAATTTTCATGCCAGACATGGATTCCTTAAGTCTCAATGATGATGTTGAACGGAAACCAACGCAAACGTTAGATCATCCGCAAAGCGAAACATCTGGTCAAACTGATACCAATAATATGGACAATACTGAACAGGTTTCTGGAGAACAAGGCAATTCAGTTGCAAAGGAGAAATGGTTTAGCGTTTTTCGCCAAATACAGTCCGGACTACAAAACACGGAACGCACGCAGTCAGCGTTGGACGCGCTGAATAGCAACCGTCAGATTTTGAAAAATTTTGTCATCAAGCCAAACAGGGAGAAGTCTATCACCACGATTGACAATATCTCGTTGATAACCAGACAGCCTGGCATCACTTCTGCGCTGCTCAATTCGCAAGCGTCGTTAACTGACAGCGACTTGAAGATGCACGTTTACAAGAAAACTCTGCAAGCCTTGGTGTACCCGTTTTCTTTAACCACCCCGCACAATTTCTCCGATTATACTGCGACCGCTCCCGCTTACTGTTACGAATGTGACACGCTCCTTTGGGGTGTCACCAATCAAGGAATGCGATGTACCGAATGCGGAGTTAAATGCCATCGTAAATGCCGCGAACTTTTGAACGCAGACTGTCTGCAGACGGCTGTAGAGAAAGGCTCGAAAAGTAGCGCCAGCAAGACTCGAAATGTCGTCAGAGCTATCCAAGAACGTATCGAAAAGCGTCAAGTAATGAAAGCTGATCTATTCGATCAAATACGGGATGTATTCGTAGTTTCGAACGCCGAGCACAAAGCTGAGTTGAAACTCACGAAACAAGCCGCCGGCGATGGTTCCTCCGATTGGTCCGCTAAGATCAAGATCATCGTCAAAAGAGCGCAAGGCCTTCAAGCCAAGGACAAGACGGGATCGAGCGATCCGTATGTCACGGTGCAGATCGGAAAGCAAAAAGAGCAGACCACTACTATCTACGGCGAGTTGAACCCCGTTTGGAACCAGGAATTTAACTTTGAATGCCACAACACGACAGATCGTATTAAAGTCCGCGTATGGGACGAGGACGACGATTTTAAATCGAAATTCAAGCAACATTTCAACAAGGAATCCGATGATTTTCTAGGTCAGACTATTATCGAGGTACGTACGCTATCCGGCGAGATGGACGTGTGGTACAATTTGGAGAAACGCACCGATAAATCTGCGGTGTCAGGCGCGATACGGCTACATATTTTTGTGGAAATCGAGGGGGAAGAGAAAGTAGCGTCGTACCACGCTCAGTACACTTGCCTGCACGAGAACATCTTTCATTACGCGTGCAAAACCAACGGTGGGATTGTCCCTATTCCGAAAAGCAGCGGAGAAGGCGACTCGTGGAAAGTATACTTCAACTCTACGAGTCAGGAGATTGTGGACGAGTTTGCGATGCGGTACGGAATCGAAGCGATTTACCAAGCGATGACTCACTTTTCGTGTCTGTCTTCGAAGTACAAGTGCCCGGGCGTGCCCGCGGTCATGAGCGAATTATTAGCGAATATCAACGCGTTCTACTCGCACACCACGTCGTCCTCGCAGATATCGGCCCACGACCGGTTCACGGCGTCTAATTTCGGGAAAGAACGCTTCGTGAAGCTCCTCGATCAGCTGCACAATTCGTTACGGATCGACTTGTCTTCGTACAAGAAGAACTTTCCGACTTCCAGCGAGGAGAAGCTGCTCGACTTGAAATCTACAGTCGATCTGCTGACGAGTATCTCGTTTTTTCGTATGAAAGTGCAAAATCTGCAAAGCCCGCCCAGAGCGTCTCAAGTGGTGCGCGGGTGTTGCGAAGCCTGCCTGCAATCGACTTACATGCATGTTTTCGACCATGTAACTGACGACACACAGACCGAGAAAAGAGATCAGGCTGACGGGGCTGCGCCTCAAGGCGGGGACGAATTCGGGCCGGTATCGCCGAAATCTCTGACGTTCTGGAAGAACTTGAGCGCGGTTTTGCTTGCTGAAATTGCGGATGACAGAGACGTGTATTCGACGTACCTCAATCAATTTCCGAACGAGCTCAACATCGGACAGATCAGTGCCGGCAAGATGTGGTCTCTCTTTTGCGAGGACTTGCGGCAGGCTCTGCGGAAACACGGCGAAAGCGACAGGGAGCTGTGTCCCGGAAGGGACTATCTAAACTGGCAGTTTCAGGTGAAGTACTTTTACTCGGAGTGTGCGAAGATATGTCCGTCTCTCGCGAAATCGGTGCCGGAGTATCCGAAATGGTTTGTGGAGTTTACCCTGCGATGGCTTGATGATAATGAAATGTTATCGATGGGATATGTCAGCAGTATTTACGATCAGGATAAGAGGAAGGGCTTTGAAACCAGCTCGCAACAGTCGCTGTTCTCGTGCTCAGTGGTCGATGTGTTTACACAGCTCAGCGAAAGCTTGGATATTATCAAAAAGCTTGAGTGTCCAGACGTGGATGTAAACAACAGGTACATGGGGCGGTTCTCGATTACGGTTGAGATGATACTGCAACGTTACGCCAAGACTGTCGTGGCGGATTTTGATAACACATGCGAACGCGAGGAGATATCGTGCATTCTCATGAACAATCTCCAGAGGTGTCGCGTGGAACTGCACAAGCTGTATGAGTCTATGGGTGGCGCAAGCAGGCTGGACGGTGACGCGACCGGCAGACTGAACGAACTGCAAGTCAAGCTGAACAGCAGGCTTGACGAGCTGGGGCGTATGTTCGGGAAAATGTACAGCCCGAAGATAGAGGAGAGTGTGAAGCGTATGGGCCGCGAGCTGTCCAAAATGAAAGGCGCCAACACGTCGCAGCAGACTAACGATAGTATACTGGCTGGCGTGCTACAGCCTCTGATGGATGTGATACAAGCGAGCGCGATGAAATTTGATCGGCGTTGCGAAAAAACGGTCTTGAAACGTGTGCTTAAAGAGTTGTGGCGCATCATCATGGTTAAAATTGAGAAGATCATCATTTTGCCGCCGATAAGCGGGCACACTTCCTTGCAGCTGCTCACCGCCGCGAAAGAGAAGTTTGCAGACCCGGCCAGAGACGAGAGCAGCCGAAGCCTGACCCCGAGGCAGTGCGCCATTTTGTCCGCGGCCCTCGACTCTGTGCGGAACTTCTTCTACGAAGACGGGAAGGGGTTGCGGAAGAACTACATGGACCAAACGCCGGAGTTTAAATCGGTGCAGCACGCGTTGTCCTTGTACACGCAAGCCACGGACGCGCTTATTCAGACATTTATCGAGTCGCAGACTTACAGGGACTCGGCCGGCGGTGACGAAAATTCTGTGGGCGAAGTGAATGTACAGATTGATTTGTTCAGCCACCCTGGCTGTTCGGAACAGCGGGTCACTGTCAAAGCGGTCTGCGCGGCAAACTTGTCGTGGAATGCTGGGGGCATGTTCAGTCCGTTTGTTGAGGTTGACATTGTAGGTCCCTACTTGAGTACGAGAAAGCGAAAGTTTGCGACTAAAGCGAAAAGTGGGACGTCCCCGAAATACAACGAGTCCTACTGTTTCCGATTTGGAAATGCCGCCGGGCTGGACAAGTATGAATTGCAGATCGCTGTAAAGGACTATTGCTTTCTGAGAGAGGACAAGGTGGTCGGGGTGGTGGTGATGCAGTTGAAAGAGATTTTGGAGCAAGGGTCGTGCGCGTGTTGGTTCGCGCTAGCCCCCAGTTTGCGTATCAACGACGCCGGTTATACGATACTGCAGATTCTGTCGCAACGCAGCGGAGACGAGATGGCGAGGGAGTTTGTGCGGTTGAAATCGGTGCAAAGGACTGAGAACGGTGCCGCGAATCAGCAGGACGTGCCAAAGTAAAACTGCTTGCTTGATTCTTTTTATACTTTACGTTTTTTATAGAATCGGTGCGCGTTATCTGTACAGTAATCCGCGATTTGATTCTGCGGATCCACGGGTGTTTTGACGTTTTCGCTGGAACGCGATTTTATCGTTTCGGAAAAGATTTTGCCCACTGTGTTTCAGCGGATCGCGTTTAATTATTGATGCGCGCGCGATTTTAAATCTAAGCCGGGCCAGACGGCCGGGCGGTAATGGTAATGGAAATCGATATTTTGCGGTCGGGAAACGGCGCCGGCGACGCCAAGTTTGCGTTTCGCTTCGGGCAATGTGCGTACGTGATTTTTCGCCGCTTTTCAACGTGTTTTTGCCGGGCCAGCGAGTTGCAATAATCTTTTATCTCGCGTCGCCAGCGAGCGCGCTTTTTAATTTGTTGATTGGGGATTTGCGGCGGTCTGTTATCGGATTTGTAATCGATACTCGCGACATTGATGCAAATTTACGTTGATTGCTATTTCGCCCGGTGCGTGCGGTGTGTTAAAACGCTGCTCCTTTTTCTTACCCTCCCGTTTGTACAATGCACAAGTTGTTGCTCATTTATCTGTCAGCTACTGTCGTCGCACCTTTGATTTAAACCGCACGTAAGAAAAGCAGATGTGCAAAACTAGTTAATTCTATTTGCCATTTAGGCTAATTGGAGCGAAATGCTGGTAATCTAATCTAATTTGTGAAATGTAGCTGTGCTCCAATTTTAATAGTAATCAAATATCCGGTGTTCCTGAACATGCAACAGGATAAACGAGCGAGACTTGGTGAACAGGCATTTGCCATCCCTATACTTATGAGACTGAACTCTGGTTTGATATGAAGTGAAGTTGATTTTTGTTGCATATTTTTCCTGATATGATTAGTTTTTGCTAATTCGATAATTATAATCTAATTTGTAATTCCAATCCTAGTATAATTTGGAAAATTGTCCAATTCTGATGAAAAGTTGATGCGTTTTTAAACGCCTTCTGTTTCAGAGGTGGAGCGCGTCGCGCAGGTGTGCCCGTGTCTGTTTCTCGTTACTGCCTCGGTTAAGACATACCCGGTGTTTACTGCCATATGTCAGGCGCGCGATAATCCCGCTTTAGGTGCTCAAAATTCGAGGGGAAACGCTCGTCATCAATTAAATACCTCTTCCTGGTTTGGCGCGTTCCGGGAATTCGTCCGGAACGCGTTTCCGCACTTTCGGCGACCTTTCGCTTTCCCTAATCCGATCGGTTATTATCTGAGAGTGATGTTTACTTCCTATCGCGTTCTCGCGTCTACCTTTTCGTAGTGGATTTTGAATTTCGCAGGGCGTGTTTCACCGCAATATCGCGAGACACACAAAACATATTTTCATTCCAATGGTTCGTTTATTTGTGTCCGTTTTAATGCGTGTTATTACGTCGGCGCACGAAGACGCTACGCGTTGCGAGTTCAACTTGTTTATCATGATCTTATTTGTTTGAAATACCGTGTCTGCGACAGTTTTATAGAGCTGCGCACAATCGTTCTAGTGTTCGCATCCGAACCAAGTATTAATTGTGATGATTCTCATGAAGTAGCGAGAGTCGATATTTTCGAGTAATGAAATCATTGTTTCAATACTTAGTCTCTCCATGGAACCCTTGAAACCTCAAAATGTCATATAATATCACCCAAAACATGTATCGTTAAGTTAGGCAGTATAACAAGGGTTGCATTTAAAACAAAAATCGATTTAAAACATACATGTTCAAAACAAGGCCTTTGTTTAAAACATGTTTTTTTATTGTTTATTTTTAGTGTTCTTTTAAGCCATGGCGTCTCGAATATTCAACATGACGTCATATTAGATTTACATATACAATTGAAAATATAGGATAAATATAGCTCCTTTGACGAAATAGGCTTCTAATCCCTGCCATATACGGATCAAAAAACCAATGATCTAGATATGCGTGCTGTAACTGTTGAGCCGATTATTTCGAGGGTTCTAACCATTCCATAACGTATGCGTCGGCTATATCGGGTGTAAATCGTCCGTAGTTTCATACTATACATGTTTTTGCAAAGTATTTACACAATCATGTTATAATTATAGGCTACAACTGGAATTTTTGTATAAGGTCTTTGATTAAAACATGTTTGAACAAAGTGTCATAAACAACCATTTGTTTTAAATGCACCCCTACCTTCAGCATCGTCTGACGAAAAAATACAAAAATAGCTTTAAATAATCTATTCACGTTGAAATGTGTCCCGAGTATTTTTGGCTGTCACTCGTTATCGGTAATCGACAGCAATTAATGGAGAATTGAAAGAAAAAAATTATATCATTAAATACATTTAATGTGTATTCATCAGTTCCTGTGTGCCTCGAATTCGTGGTCGCATAAAATAAAAGTACATATTGAAACTTTTCACATCATCCACGTTGTTTCGCCCAGCCCCGCTATGGTACTGCAGACAGTGCCTGGAGCATAACGAAAGTTGCGATGTCATCAAAGCAGTGACGTTGTATTCCGTATTTGACGTGAATTCGTGGTCGTTAGGCAAAATATCGACTTTGTATTTCACCACGCCCGCTTATACTATCCATTGTAAAAAATGCTATGTGTCGCTTTTATGAATTTCTCCCTCACTTTTGTATCGTGTCGCGTGTTTTTGCTATGTATGGTGCTGTACCCCGTGTCTCGCCTCTGTTGGCGTCGCGGTTACTTCATGACAGATGTGAATTATGCAGTCTCGAAATACCTATTCTACTATCCACCCGCAGTATTAATGTCAGTCGAGTTCGTTTCTTGTGTTATTCTTTCAGTATCAATCGCGTCGCTGTATGTCTGATAGTATCGTAAGAGTTCCATGATATGATGTTCATTTTCTGTGTATTCCCTTGTTTGTCTTTACTGTAGAGTAGGTACGATACGTTTGGTGATCTATCGAATGCTAATTTTGCACTTGTAATTTATTGGTAATAAATTCTATCATTTCCGTTTGAGAACACTGGGCTTCTGAAGTTGTGTAGGAAAATACCAGATGCATGACCGGAGAATCCCACACAGATCGACCCGTGACTTGAAATTACAAGCCATGATACACGTTTGACTAATGCGGGGTATCGGTGGTTTCCATGCAATTCAAACTGCCGGAGAGTTGGCTTTGTATAAGCGGTCTGGTGTCGTTTCCTGAAGCTGCTATCAAGACATGTAGGGCTGTAGGCAGGCATTTTGCGTGCGCCTGATTATCGTTGTATTGGTTTCGGCTTGTCATCTTGAGACAAACTCACATCAATGATGCATGAGGATCAGCGGTGGCCGGCTTTGTTCTATTTTACGTATTAGTGTATGCTATACAGAATGAGTCTGCGACAACCGGGTGTCTTGTGTGTGTGGGATGGATCATGTCGTCACCGTAACAACATTTGTCGGTATAGTTGTACTGGAGATCTGGAGCAACGTGATTTCGGGAATCTACAGAAGGAAGACTTAAAATAGATCTGACGAACGGCGAGTTAATACTCGCCCTCACTGACTACATTTTTCTTGAGCAATGTTCTTTGTATTCTACTGTAAGCCACATATTACTTATCGACAGTGTTACCGCTGGTGCGTGGGTTTCGAATTTGCCTGTCTGTACTTTTCGGCTTCAACATCCGCGGGAAGTGTTGACCAAGACGCCGTGGTCGTAACGTCGTAATCCACCATAATCTCAAGCGCAATTTAATTGCTTAGGATCATCTTTTCGAACAGGCCTGTCATACGAAATACTAGAATGACGCATATAGACTATTGCCATTACTTGTCATTTCATTAAGCCGGTTGCATAGTTTCCCAATTCAGCCTTAGGCCTACTTTGTCATCAAATATAGGGTTTTACCATATTTTGGAATCGGGAAAGGAGTACACTTTTTCAAACTTAAAATACCGAAGAAAAAATGGTAAATACAGTAATACGTATAGTAACCCTAATCAAGTAGAATAGCTATTGACCTATTACGTCGCATGGCCATTTCGGAGGATTAGACTTGGCTCGGTGATAAAGTGACGTCACGGGTTTATAATCGGTTATCGAAAAAAATGATTTCACGATCCCTAACAATCGTACAATATCATGGGCCTTTGAACAGTGTTGCCACTCGAGGTTCGTTAAAAATAACGCTAGATCAACAAAAAATACGCTATAGTTTTTAAATTTAGTTCCAATCTATTGCATAAACCATAAAATATGAGGAGGATGCATTGATTACCACCAATGAATTTACGAGAAGACTTAACAAATGATAGATTCATCATGTTTCTGAAACGTTTTTCACTTCGGCAATATTATTATTTATTTGCTAAGCGCATTTTTTTCGGCTCTAAACTAAAACAGATTCTCGCGAATATAAATATAATATCCACTACATTCGATCCAATCCGAGTGGGGGATATAAAAATTCGTGAGCGTCATACATTCATGTATCAATGAGTGGTTTTCTAGCTATTCCACCGTCAAAAGATCAAAGAAACCTACTCAGGGACATTTTAATAAATTAAAAACATCGAAGCCAAATCCCTACGGGCAAGCAAGAATGCACTTGGCAAAACTTATGACGTCACGCTGTTTTTCACTTCAAATATTGTACCCCCAAAGACATTTACATTAGGGATGGTGTGAACCTCTGAAAGGTTCAGGTTCGTGTGAACGCGAACCTTTTTGAAAGGTTCTGTGTGAACGCGAACGTGAACCTCGTGACGTCATGTGACGTCATATTGCTAATTTCAACCCTATATTTCAATGAAGTGATAGCCTATATTAATGTACACGATAACTAGCGACGACTCGTGCCACATAATGCCACAATGTTGAAGTACATATTGACGTTTTAAACGCCGTAAAACGTATATCAACCGAGGCAATCAACTGATATAATAATGCCAG
>ATSW01014813.1:0-19616 GCA_000444245.1 Botryllus schlosseri | reverse complement strand
GGACAAAATCTCAAAAAAGAGGACAAAAGGGCGTCCTCCGAGGACACTTTTAAAAAAGTCAAAAAAGAGGACAAATCCTCTTAAAAGAGGATGTATGGTAACCCTAATCTAGGCTCCTGGTCGCCGACCCCCTTTAACGTAGCGTCTTGAAAAGCCCAGAAGAAGAGTTAACCGAGCTTCAAAGTCAGTAGCAGAGTCCTGAAAGTGGACGCATGTTAGCGAGAGAGAACGAAGAATGAGAGTGCGCGTGCAAGCGAAAGTCGTCCTCATTACCCAAAGCAAAAATACTAAACTTTAGGAAATGCACTGTCGTGGCGCACAAATTCTAAACAGGCGATTATCACCATTGTCATTGATGTGTAATAAAAATATTATTAACAACAATACAAACAATCCTGGTGGCAGGCCAAAAAATAACAACATGCAACTATGTGATTAATAAGAACCGCAAGATGCATCATAATTAATATTGTACCCAATATTTTCGAAAACACCCTCCATCAGCTCTACGGGTTAATCTGATCACGTGAGCTGAGAATGAATAAATTTTTGACAATAATATGTGAAACTACCAACATTTTCGATGAAATCCATTCAAGGGGCAAAATTTTCGCGCTCTGCGGGACTACACACATAATTCCAGTGTCTTTTCTTGACATTTATACTCGCGATTTTGGTACATAAATTATATATTGTAAGCCTGCTGGGATGTTTTGCTTCTACAATAAGAAAATTTGCGCATTGCATATCTCAAGAAATAAGTGAAGGCACAGAGCACCACAAGGGCTCTCCGCGGTGTTAAGTTCCCACAGTATCAAATTTCATAGGAGCATTTGTCGTCCATGCGCCATGGCGACTCCCCGCTGGAATCCGGACGTATTGTATATGTAATCAAAATGCGGCTTTCGGCGTTATCGGTGTATTATACGGTCAGGGGTGTACGAGTTTTGAGAAAATGTTAAAAGAGTGTACCACGACGAAAAAGGTTGAAGAGCACTGCCCTAGATTTTGTTATATGAGCCTCGCGCATGAATCAGGTATGCCCACCCCTAGACTAAAGCCAATCATTTAGTTGCTTGTTATTGTGCCTCCAACTCTTAATAAGGGGCACAAGAATACTATTCGAGGTAAAAAATATATAAACTACTATGAATGTAGTCTTGAGGGCAATGTTCTCAAAGATGTGCACATTACAGGCTGCATGTAAGATTCTTGGAGATGATAGATACCAAACAAATATCGTCGCACATTTCAATACGATTGCTTTCCCAATTCCTGGTGATAACATCATGATGTCACATCACGATATTAGTGTGTCAAACCTCATTTGTAAAGATAAGGTTATTGCCCTCTATTGCCTGGTGATCGATGAAGATATAGGCCTATCTCTTTGATAGATCGAGTGACGTCAGAGGATTCTGCTTCGGACTTTGTGATTTTGGAACTTTTCGGCTTATGAATATCCAACTGTGTGGCTTTATTACTATACGATGCAACTCAAACGTGATTGATGATGGTTGTCCACGGTCAACTTTTAGCTGTGTCATACCAAAGGTCCATAATTCAATCCCTAATAGTTGGTTGTTGGTAACGAGGATCTTCTCAGTGTAAGTTAGTTAGCATTTGCTGCAGAAAGCAATCGCAAATTCCTTTTCGCTTTGTTCTGTAAATGCACATATCCTATTTGTGGATGTAGTGAGTTTAATATCATCGTTATTGTCAACATCATAAATGTAATCTGCCCTGCGAGTATTTTGCTATTTCTATGGTTTACTTATCTGTTTGAACCAAGTGAAATATAAAATATGGTTAGAAGTAAGGACTTGTTATAAGTTCATTTTGGCATTAAAATTGGACATTAAGATAATATCTGCGGAACACGGCAATGAAATTTGCATGGTTGGCTTAGGGGAGACCGGCATTCAATGTCATTTCCTATTAAGTAATTTGGAGAGAACCCCGAAACCTTATAGATGTATGTTATATATACCACCCTCTCAAGCACCTGTTCCGGACAACAAGAAGTTGTGACGGCGAAAACTATCATGCAAAAAATCTCCAGAACACTCGACAGTATTTGAAGACACAAACAATGACTCCGATGACGACTTTAACACCTCTTGTATAGATATAAAACCAGAACGACACTTCCCGAACCAATACGAACTTAATGATTTGGTTAAAAACACGGAAATCACTAAATCAAATGCGGAAATTTTGACTTCAAGGTTGAAATAGGGAACTTGCTACCTTGCTAGATTCACGTGTCGATGTTCTTCAGCGAGAAAAATGCATGGATAAATTTCACGGTATTTTTCTGTGGCAGATAGGCTACTCTTTGCTCATGCAATAATGTTGATAACCTTTTTGAAGAGGTTATATATAACATTCTTATTTTCTTTGTTTATGGGACTCCCGAACTGACACTGAACACCATTCCCAAAATAATATATGAAAATGAATGAAAAGGTACATGGAAAATGGAGGGGGCATGTCCTTAAAAACTCATTTCCTGCACTCTCACTCTGATATTTCTAGTCCGAATATTGGTGATGTATTATGCGAGGAGCATATAGTGAAGTCATTCAGCAGGATATTTCTGATTTGGAAAGGGAGGTGGAATTGCATCATGATGGGGGCTTATTTGCTGTCCATAATAAGCGAAGGATTGTCAGTTCATTTACTCAGTTCATATGCGCACGAAGTTTTTTGAAGTGTTTGCGTCCTTATATACCCTATGGTAGCCGATATTTGTGCATATTACTTATTTTTGTATAGCCTACGTCTGTTTGTACGCCGAACAAGGAATTATGAGGATTATTACAACGCAATTTTGGGTAAAACTAGAAATCAGAAAAAGTAACATTTCTCGAAGACTATAGGCACACTTCACAAGTTTTTTTTTTGTATTTTGATGATTAGTTTAGAATAGCAAAAATTTATTACGATATGTTGTCGATGCCAATATCGACTATATGACATTCGGTAATGCCCTGAGCATACTTTACGTTTGGTTAGTCTCGATTCACACCAGCAGTGAACAGCAGCGAGTAAATCTATTTTCGGTTCGTTTATTTGTCGTGGACCAGTGTAAACCCGCATAAGTGCCATGACTCTCTGGGTTCGAGTTCACGAGTTCAGGCGAACTGGAACGTCTGCTTCGTTGCGAAAGTGATTTCGTGCGATCCTGTATTTCATTCAATTATGCATTTCCGGCGTTTTTCATTCTTGGTTATATGCTTGCTACGGTAAAATGAGGCACTGGATCGCAACTACTTAACTATTTAATGACAGTTTCTACTTTTCAGCCAAGTTGAACTTTGTATTCGGTGCTGGAATTCACCTTCTATCGCCCACATTGATAGCAATGAATTGAAACAGATGCCCTACTGGTTTTAACATCTTTGTAAATATCGCTGATAGAACACCCAAACATGCATCCGTTTTTAAGAGGAATTGAAATATTGAAGCATCCGCCTAAATAAAAAATATGATAGAATTGAAGACACCGTGCGGTAAGTCCTAACCACGAGACACTGAAACAGGGACGGCCAATCCGTGGCCCACGGCCGCATGTGGCCCGCGAGGTAATTTTCAAAATTAGTTATACTATCAAAAATAGATTGCACAGATTATGAACTTGCAAGGCCAACCAAAAATATAATTAGTCAGACCACAACACTTGGGACGTTGATGACTAGAATATCAGTTCCGACGCATTGGCAGATCCATGGGCCAGTAACATTTGGGGTAGATCTTCGTACATTGCAATGAAGTATAATATTTTGCAGTAGATTTACCTAAATTTGCTTCACGCTTCGCGCAATATGTTGTCCCTAGATTTCTTGCATTTAATATTGTTACCCCCTTCTGAAAATGACAAAAATGTCCAATGTACCAGATTAAGTCTAACTATATTCTCAATTACAAGAGAAAGTGTCGATACGATGAGACCTTGCGTTTCCAGAAAGACCGTCGACGATGAAGCCTATAGGCATAAAATGATTGACTCGTGTTGGCCAAAGCTCTCGATGTCGATATGTCCAGGTACCGAATACTCCTGTCCTTCAAACCAAAGCTCTCGATGTCGATATGTCCAGGTACCGAATGCTCCTGTCCTTGCAAACTGAGCCCAGCGATATACAGCAGAGCCGCAATATAGTCAAGTAACAATATTATTGACCTATAAACTTTAAACAATTTTCGCACTTGGTGCGGCTAGTGGCCCGCGCAATGGTTCGTTAATTGCATATGGCCCTTTGGCCGAAAGGGTTGGCCACCCCTGGACTAAGATGTCCCGATGCTATATTCTTGCGGACTCCATGTTCCTGGCGTCGGCAGATAAAACCGGAGGTGGTCAAAGTATAGCCAAGTAAGATACTTCAGTGGACTGGAAGTAGTGACACAAAAATCCATTATTTACGAGTAGACGAGTACGTTCAAAAGCAACACAAAACTACTTCAAGTAGAAGTAGAATTGGTTTGCTTTAAATCTACTCAAGTAAGTAAGCAAGTAAGTAAGAAGTTGTGACAACAGTCATAATACGTTCGCATGGACTGTTAAAAGCTACAAGTTGAGCTATAATGTAAAAGGTGCAGGAAGCCTGATTTATATTGATGCATCCCAGGAGGACAGCATAAGCATTCCACCGCATTATTGGATGCACATGGTGGTTTGACTATGCAAAGGCGATTTTAATCTTTTGTTTGATTGGATGGAAAGCAATATGGAGAAGCTGTATCTAATATGATGATAAAACATAGTGTGATTAGTATCCGTTAATAGATATTATTATGGCAGATCGTAAAAATTTCATGTACTGTAATTTTATTTGCGGAAATATAGTATTTACTACACTTAGTTTTAATCTTCAACATGCATGTTCTGCAGACAAAAGTACTGAAATTAATTAGTAAAACTCAAAATAATGAGACTGCGAATTAAGAGAGAAATACATATACCAATTATAAATATCGGAAAATATATTTCATGTCTTTTGTCCAGACAGCTTCAACGGTGATCTGATAAAACAGGTCTAACGCACAAAAAAGTCACGAGACCAATTTTCCAGATTAGGACACGCCATGTCCTCCTTAGAATACTGAACGATACGTAAATGCTACATTGCAAAAGGGTAGTATCCATCGTTTTGATGATTAATATTTACCGTGATGAAACATATCCTATGGGCGACAATGCGGTGTGAACAAAATCACGCAGCCCGTAACCTAAATAATATTCCCCGATACTTACGTGAAAATATACTTATCACTCCACATCTACATTTCGCAAAGTGCGAAGTACATTCTGGGATTTACCTAACTATTGTGAAAATTTAATTCTTTTTGGTACGTCGTGAAAACATCCTCAAAATTGCTAAGTCTCACCCTCTAATTGGAGGAATATGAGACTCCCACTTGACAAACTGAAAATAGCGAAAATGAAGTAAGTAAATCGCAGAATATTACTAAGTAGAAGTAGCGGGAAATTACATTTACTTGAGTAAGTATTGCAATTAGTGGAAAACTACCTGATTACTTCGAAAAATTAGAAGTACTTCGTTACTGACCACCTCTGAATAGAACATACATCTTAATTCTTATTTTCACGTGCATTTCCAGGAGTTTGGTTGATTTTTTTGGCCAAGGACTAGCCCATTGAAGAGTTCATGAGGCAAGTGATGCTGTACCTTTTCAATGTGGTGATTCATCGCCAAAAGTCTCTTAGTTGCACAAATGCATAGTTAGTCATGTTTCCTACAATTCTAACTTTCCCTGAACTACAAGGGTCGGATGAGTCAGATTGTTGTAGGATATAATAAAAAGGCTGACGACGTTGTACTGTGGTCACAGATTCCATGGAGCTATTCCAGTATCGTAATCTCACTGCAAGACCATCGTTCGAAAACACTGATCTTTGCAAGGCAGGGACATGTCCTTTACGATTCCATCTGCTGGGATATTACCAAGTTTGATTGTACCATATCTTCAATGCTTTGCTATCATGATACTTGTTTTTTTCGCAAAATCCCGATTTTGAATGCCTTGCTTGTGATATAATGTTGTTCCTGTTTGGAACTCACTATTTGAAGGCAACTCCTCAAGCGCACGTCCCGCAAATTTACTTCAGGTACATTATTCCATCTAGGAAGATTACGACAATTGATGTAGATATGGTTTCAAGTCATTGAGGATAAGTGGAATACGAATGAATTCGAAAGGAAATGAGTCATTATCATTAGAGAGCGTATAAACTACTACTTATGTATGGGTTTAAATGCGCTTCATGTGCATTAACATGTCGATGTTTAAGTCGCATTGACTAATGTAATTTATGCAACTTCAACATTTACAGATACATTTTTAATTTAATCAGAACCATGGCAGGGAGTGACGAAATATACAAGCCACTGTCCGATCTGCTTTCTTCAGTTTTCCTCGGGCGAAACGAATTGGAATACATCCGGAGTATCGGAAAGGGAGGGATGTCAAACGTAGATTTATACCGACTTCATGGCGAACACTATCCGATGCACGTAGCGGTGAAGACATTAATACGGAAACATCTGTCGGATGAGTAAGCTGAATAATGTATAACTGGTATTTTCACCAATCGTCCAGTCGCCTATATGTTCATTGCGAAGTGAATTGAGAAACGTCATCGGCTTTGCTTTGTGGTGGTAGCACAATGCGCTATGGAAGTTAACACCCAATGAACAACGCAATGAACTTACATGCTGGCTATACATGGTGTCGATATTGATTACGACCTTGAGTGACGGGGCGAACCGAAAGCGATGTTTTCGAATCAGGCAATGAAGATCCTTTCAACTCCTATGATCCGAGTATGAGCTTAACAGTCCGTACATGCAAAGTACGGCTATGTCATGAGTACATATTATGGTCAACGCGCCCGACCAGGCTAGCGACGGGATTTTGTGCGGCGCGGAGGCCGTTTCCGGTCGTACATGATAATGCGGTCCGCGGCTACCGTCTATCACGATAATTCACTACTTCCACACACATTAGCAACATTATCAAGGGAAAGATGTGTTCCAATCTAACTGTTGTTCACATGCAGTCATTAATAGGGTTTTTACGTCCGACATGCTACCAAAGTTCAAAGAACTTGTTGAAAACTTTAATCGACCGCAGATGTCCCTTCGACTTCAACAGCTATTGAAGTTAACAAATTCAGTGAATAATGTTTGGGTCTCTATGCTTTAAAGTTGAAGTTTACATTAAGGGATGGATTGCGATCTACGATACATTCCTTATATATGAGGATAAATCCTCGCTTATTGTATCAATTCAGGAATCCGGCCCGCCAAGCTCCTCATTATGCCTTATCAGACCCTTATCATCAGTCACTACATGATGAAGCATTCTATAGATCAGAGGTCTCAAACTCAAATGTCCTCGCGGGCCAATTTCCTAGTTTTGATGACGCTGCGGGCCGCAGCATCAACAATAGGGATATTCAATGTATAATTTCCAAGTAGGCCTTATTTGACGGGAGCTTGCAGACGGGCATTCCACGAACATCGTCAAAATGTAATTTACTATTGTATTACTCACGCTTCACACGGAAAAAAATCACATTTTCTAATATTTTAATGAAATTAATTTTATGCCGGGCATAATTTGTTAAAATATAATGAGTTATATAGACATCAGGCAAAAGGGTGCAGCATGACATCGTCAAACTGTCGGTTCATATTAATGCAGCCAGTGGACCTTTGACGTGCCATAATTTTATGTAGACTATTTTGAAATCTACTGAAGATTGATCTGATATCAGAGCAGTTGAGCGGTGTAGCCTAATCCAGGTTTTGATATAGTCGTGAGAAGTAGGCTATTGTTACTGCCAATGCTCAAGTCAAATTAAATCAGCGTTAGATTTTGCCTCCTCGTGCTTCCAATAAGATTTCTCGTAGGTAGCCCCTGTTCATTTTAAACACATTTTCTGATGGTACCTATATTAAAAGCAGAAAGCCCATTCCCATAAAATCTCGCATAGCGCGAATACCATATCCCACCAGTTGAATAAATTGGCCAAAAATATGTTCCACGACATATAGGCCTAATTCCACAGTACATCACGTACCCCCTGGTGTGGTGCTTCGTATCCCGAAGGGGTCTATGGGCCATATGGTTAAGAACCCCTGTAATAGAAATGTCCAATCGCCGATGAATTGATGGTGATTGGTGTTACAGTTGTGGAGCGGATACTACTATACTGCCTATACTGCTGGCCAGATACCCTTACCCAACGCAGGCTACGACCTGTTGATATATTACTATTCGTGATGACAGTTTCATAGGTTGTTGCGTCCGTAGGATTACCAAGTCACCGTTCCGAGTCGCAAGTCCTTCTCAGATTTTACCGTTTTACCCGACTCAACTCGAGTTATTATTTAATCACCAAGTCAATCCGAAATTGAGTAATTTTACGAAAGGTTGCACCAAACCAAATCACAATTTTCAGTCACGAATCATTGACGGGACATTTTTTATCATCATGAACTGGACATGAGACGTAATAGCTTATCTTCTACCGCATGGTAGCTTTCAAAAGAGATGTGATAATGTAGTTTGTTGAGACTTCAGCGATTTTTACAGTAGTTTTAGGGTGAAATTTAAGTTCATATATCTAAAAAGATATGTGGCACTTGAATAGATTGTCGAATACTTGAAATTTCAAAATCCCGTCGCGGGCCACACAAAATGTTCTCGCGGGCAGTATGCCGCCCGCGGGCCGCGTGTTTGAGACCTCTGCTATAGATGTTGGTAAAATATGCTATATGCTACCGTGAATACAAACTAAATACGATGTTAACATTCGATTTGGCGAGAAATAAAGCACAACTAATCTGATTTCAGTGAACGGAATCGTCTCAGAGAAGAGGCGGATATCTTGGCATCTTTTGACCACGGTAACATCATACGGACTTTTGGCGTAGCGGAAATCGAATCAGGTTATGGCTTGGTGTTGGAGTTCCATCCGCATGGCTCTTACGCCGACTTTTTCGGGAGTATTTGGAGTAAAAGGAAAAAGACTGAGAAGGACGAAAGAGATTTGTCATTCCTAAAACTAAGAATAGTGGAAGAGGTAAGCCATATAATTGCATTTTGTAGAACGAATCGAGAAATGTGGTGAGTCATTCATAGCGAGTGAAATGTGGTGAGTCATTCACACCCTAAAGTTGATGCACGAAAACGTAACCCATTCCAGAATTCAGAAACCTCGTGCGCGGTGTGTCGACCGAATATATCGTCGAATGTCGAACTTGCTAGCGACTGAACTGCATGTTCTTGTCGTTGTTTGTGTTATTCATGGTGCTGATCGACTACTACCGTCATGTACACCAGGTCAACTTTATTCATTTTCATTCCGTAGCCGACGGCTTGTATAACGGCACACTTCTAGGCCTTTATAAGACACCGCTTACGCGGATGAGATGGCGAGGAGGAGCATGTTCTAATTAGTGTACTTCAATTTAGAGCGAATTTGAGCCAATCAGCATTATCAATCAATGTTTTTATGAGAGCGGGACCGGTATCAAGCTCAGGCAAGCTTGGCATTCGGGAAAGTTCACGTCTAAGAGAATCTCGCCGAACTATCACGGGCTTATTGCCGAATCCAGGAAGTGCCATTTTCACCTTGATCAGTTTTCATCATCAATAAAAACGGATAAATTCGACTCATAAAACTGGGAGAATATGTCCGCGTAGTATAAGCGATATCTTTTGTCGCTACCAGAACGCCATGTCCAAGGCCTGGGTCGCAGCAGTGTCACGAATCAACGATCGTTTGAAACAGGGAATGAAATCGTGGACCGAGATTCAGGCTGGCGACATTATTTGTTCAGTTTACTATACAAATGTTTATGTATATCTGTTCCTGAGAATATCGATGTATTTATAACTATAAGTATAGCCTAAAGAGCGAAATTTTCAGATAATCAATGCGATGAAATATTTACATCAGCCTCGGAAATTCTTTGGGTGTAATGAGTGTAAAAACACTCTTCATCTCGATTTGAAAACTGACAATGTTCTTCTTGATGAAGACCTTCACGCCAAGGTACGTTGAAGTGTTAACGGCAAAAATGTAGCTTTTGATTATGGTTGTCACCGGTGGCCATTAGCCATCTACATTCACTGACACGTATAATGATTTAATAATTGACTTAAACTAAGGTAAATATATTTATTGGTACAGATATGCGATTTTGGATTGAGCACCGTGGCCACTCTAACTATCCTGCAAAGTACTAGAACAGCACGTTCAGGTGAGTATGACCAATAGTGATTGTAATGCAGATCAATGGCTCCTAATCTTCATCATCAAACCTGACTATGAAGCTCATTCATCCTGACAACATGATGCAATTGCAGTTTTACGCAATCTAATGTGAACAGTTTGATCATATTTCTCATCGTAGTGTAATTTCTCCTACCAGAACAGTGATCATGGCGTAGTAACCAGCAGTGTCCGAGAATATTCATCACCAGGCTATGAACCAGTAGCAGTAATAATCCAGTGGGTCTTTCACCAACATTTTTACGCAGGACCGATCGGGGGCACTCTGGGGTTCATTGCACCTGAAAGATTTTCAGATCCACGTCGTAGACCAAACACGAAGTGTGACGTTTACTCGTTCGTATTTAATGGCAATTGTACTTCTCCAATACATGTACAGGTGTCTTAAAAGAAGACTTACATTTTCAGATTTGGGATTCTGCAGTACACCATTCTCACAGATCTACCTCCGTATGAAGGTTTGTATATTATTTGATACATTCAGGTGAACAAATACTCTATTAATTTTTACTGTCGCGCATTGGTATATAAGATAACCGATTGGGGTGTGTCTTTAACAAAGGGCATGAATTACTCAAGGTATATAGCAAACCAGTGCAGTAACAAGTATAGTCATAGACTATAAAGAATATAATGATAGTATGTCGCTGTAGTATCCCTGTATATAGCCTACGTTAAATAGGTCTCGAATCGATTGTTACGTTTTCTCTAGGATAAGGGACGCGTTTCCAGACTTATTAGGATTTAAATCAATTCGGTTTATGATATTTAGATTTGGATATGCAGAATATCATATTGCTTGAGCATCACGTTGTCAAGAAACACCTACGTCCCGACGTATCCAAAGTTTCAAACGCATACCCGAAACCTCTGGTGGATATGATGAAAAACTGTTGGGACCCAGTTCCAGAAGACAGGCCGTCCTTTCAAGGTTGGAGAGTGCTTGTGGCGAGCTTGAATCATTTCGGTTCCTAAGAAATATTAATTTTGTCACACAGAGCTTCAACAAATCATTGATGATATTAAGGAAAGCGTAGGTGATTTTGATGCAAAGGTAACCATTTCAATGAATGCCATTGTTGAAATTCTCGATCAGGTTGGTATTTCTCGAATACTGGACGTTTTTCAATTAGTTAAGATATGTCATTTCGGAAAAGACGTATCGACTGAGCTAGGACGCTACGCCCTAAACGCTAGCCCTAAAACATTGCCTCTGAAACTGATTGAAGTACCACTTGTGTGTGTGTGAGAGAGAGATTGTATTGCTTCCTAAATCGGCTCATTTACAACAAACAAATTTAGCATGTAAATAATTCCAAAAATATAACACATAGGTGTTCGCAATTATATTAGAGTATAGTTCCGTGTAAAAGTACATAGGCCTGCTGGTCCCGACGATATGATTCTTAAGTTTTCTATACAAATCTACACTCGTGATAACTATTTATGATCGTACATAAAAGGCACAGTAATGACTAGGGCAAGTTTTGCAACTTTTGTAACTTTTTTTACAGCCATCGTAGTCTCTTTCTATAGAAAGAATCGATATTGCCGATTGCCAATCGTCGTCCGTGGTAGAACGTAAAAACAACTTTCTCATTTTGAGCTTTGAGAAACTCCTCTCCCAGCTCGCAATTGCAACACTAATGGTATGATAAAGTTTCAGACACAACCATAAATATGGTGTCGAATCAAGTAGCCTAGGTGTGATTTAGCTAACCTGCGTAAAACATCAAACGCGGTTGCATTACGATCAAACGTAAGAGTGGCAATCTACTATTTTTTCGTTTTAAGAAACTAACCGATTTGTTCCCTCAAGTATTGTACAATGTACACGTACTCGGTTATATCCTAATGCAAGTTTAGTGTTCGAAAGTAGACTTCTGACTTATTCGAAGGTTTATGTTCACGTGCGCGTTCAAAACGAACCTTTTGTAATTGTTCGTGTTCACACGAACCGGAACCTTTCAGGAGTTCGCAACATCCCTACTTGTAACCTAATCGGGGAACTCAATACTAATTGAATATCAGAAACGTAGGTCCAAAATGGAAAAGGTCCGAATTATCAATTACAATGTTCGATATGTATAGATTATGTTTGGAAGACTATCCGCAGTAACTTTCCGGAACGGCACATGTACGAATTTATGATTACCTGATGATTTACATGACATGAGCGGTGGGATATGTGATGGCAAAGTGCCTATCTCGTCACCAATGTTCCCTCTAATTTTTCACGAGTCTGCGCAAACACTTCAACTTATTGCGCAGGCCCATGAACAACAGTGCGCAACCAGGCCCCCCATAAGGTGACAAACCGAACTTCTGGGGGGGGCTTCGCCCCCCCAGACCCCCATTGGCACCTACGTTTTTTGCCGCAACTTACCATCTACACTGGGTGTCCCTTTAGTGGGTGTACAGCCTAGACGCGCGAAGTGCGAAACCTTTATATAATTCATGATTGAATCGGTCAATATGATCGGGAATTGGATATATATTGCTATTAATATTTATCCTCTCTCTGCTCACGTAATCAGATTTACCGGTAGAGCTGATCGAGTGAAGTGTGTTCGAAAAGGTAGGACCCCTAAATATAATCAAACATCTTCGGGCGTACCGTTGGTATAATGACTTCGGTATCTGATGCTATTTCGTGTCCTCCTATCTGCTGTGTCAGAAGATATTGAAATCCCCCAAACGTACTAAACAAAGACGTACACGGTTTCAATTGTCATTTCTTCTTTGAAAAAGTTGCATAAATTTTCAAAAAATACTCCATGATTCATGTTTATTCACGAAATAATTTAAGCTCCCCTTTGAGATCGGGTCCCCCAATTGGGGGGTTTGGGGTAACCCAGAAGTGCGTGTATCCATTCGAGTCACATGATTCATTGATAGAATCAAAGTACAGCATTTACATTTCGTTTTATTGCATGACACCAGATAATCACATTATGAGTGAAGAAGGGGAACTACGCTCTAAACATTAAGTGGTCTCGACTTGAAGTTAAGCCATTGAGGGCATTTATTTTCAGAAAGCCACCGCGTTTAAATATTTTCGGGATATGCACCATAACACACGTGCGACTCTGTGGTGTCGCAAAGGGTTAAGAAGCATTCACGCGCAATGGCGATAAACCTCGACATCATGGATATCGCACTTGTGCTTTGGTGCATATTTTGAGGGTGATTTGGCTTCAGTTCGAGTGCGGTGGCTTTTCTAAGAAAATGTATGCTATTCTTTTCCATATTTTGCTTCTAGACATATTTTGCAGAGCAGACCTTTCTCGCTCGCAAAAGAAAAATTCTCAACTAATTTTACAATATTTCTTCCGTTTTCACATGGTCCGACAACCGACAACCATTTCATGTTCAACGAATCGCACTTATTTGTTAATTTGGCTTGCATATTATCCTATCTCACCATACGTGATCAGATTCGCCTGATGGAGGTCATGACTTCGAAAATTCACGGTATGTAATTGTACAGTAAATCTTACGCCATGTTCATGCCACCCAGAAAAGACTATTCGTTAGTTTCTCGCAGATTAACTTTGAGCTAGCCCATTGTTCTTTATAACTTTGTTAAACCATGCTATTTCACCATTACCAGAAAAGATTGCGCTATTGAAATGAAATCAGTATCGCTCACGCGTACGAGACCATACTAAAAGAAAATCTCGTTCGTGAGGCGCACGTGATTGCAGATTCTTATTTCTTCAGGGAGCGCAATATCTACCTTTGCGGGCAGCACTTGTGCTTCGGCTTCAGACTTCAGGGATAACACTATTTTCCTCTGGCGATGTTCCCTATAATTGTTCTGCGCGCCTGCGCGGTCCATTGGACAACAGTGCGCAACGACTGAAACAAAAAATCATCACTTCGGATTTTTTGTGCGCAGCCTAGATTTTCTGTGCGCAGAGACCGTTTCGGCACTGCGCATTTGCGCACGTGCGCAGCTTAGAGGGAACATTGCTCGTCACCGAAGTCCGCGAATTATATTCTACTACGTGACATCTTGTTTTCTACACTAATTTGTCGAAGGTGCAATAAATTCACATCACGCGGTGTTCCATCCTATTTCTCTTGAAATACCGGAATCTCGCATCTTTCACAGTTGGATATACTACATGAAATCCGTTTGGAGCGTCGATTCGTTGAGGCTGGTGAGACAGGGCGCCGTTCGCATGCAACAACGGTAGATGGAGTTGACAACAATAATGTAACTTGCGCCAAAGCACCAGTTTCTACATCGGATCAAAATGATTCGTGTACAGTGACGGTAGAGGAAAATTTAATTACAGCCCGTGAGAACGCAAGAGTGCGTTCTTTGATGCAATCATTCTCCACTCCGACTCTGTCCCCACCAGCTTACCAGTCTTATGATGACGAACTCATCGATTTGATACCGTGCGAAACCTCTGGTGAGCAAAGTTGCCGGTCACGGCACTTGAATCTAGAAAATTCTAAATGTATTGAGGTAGGCTATATATATATTCCTCTGGTGCTACTGGGATTTATTCAAAGTTAAAAACCCAAGTTCGCCGCTAAACCCTAAAAATTCGTCCCAGTTAAGCAGATTTCCATTTTCTACTGATCGGATCGTCGTCTCGACCAATCATTTACCTCAAAACTTACGCACCTATAGCTTATAATTATCACCCTTCAATAACTTGGGGATTGGCAAAAACACACGAATTTTTGGAGTTGGCCTTGGCTGCCGTGTAGTTAAAGTTATACCTTCCCACCATTGCATTTCCAATAGAAAGCCATAGGATTAGATGTTGGAAATTCACCTAAACACGGATGAAGTCATCTTGTCATTGAATCTGTCAATACCATACTTCAGTGAGATTTTGCGACGCGCTATGATTTTGTCATTCATGTCATTGATTTCGCAGCTGTGAAAGAGCCTCATCGCGTTCTCAGGAGGATCATCCTGACGGCTTTCGCGGTGGTGATAGTTTCGGTTGTACTGACAATTGGAACAATAGTTTTCACGAATGGTAAGTGTATGGAATTGGTGACCGTATACTAAAAACGAAAATAGTGTGTTACGCCAATTTTCACCAAAGCGTAATTTGCTAGTGTGCAGTAGTCCGACTTCAATGCACCCTAGACCTTGCACGTATATAAAGAAACGAAATATATATAATGATAAATTTGACGCTGACCTGAAGTGATGCCTTGGAACTTTAAGTCTTCCTTCTTTAGACGCAAAGTGCCTATCCCTGACTAACCCAAATCACGGTAATGTGACTTGTGGAAATGAAACCAAGGGAATCCTTTCAAATTGTCATTTCGTGTGTGATGTCGGATACCAAATCTTCGGTACTGCCACACTTTCATGCTCCGCTGGAAAATGGTCAGCGAAACGACCAACCTGCGAAAGAGGTATATGGTGTATTTCGTATGATTTTAGTTTCGTTTCATAGTAATAATATTCAAAGGTGTTCAATAACGAATTGCTTCTACTTTTTGAAATACTTGAAGTAGATTTTGCCTACTCACACTACTTTTTAAGTAGATATGACTTTAGACTACTTCTACTTCTACTTGACAGTTTTCAGTTTTGTAGGCAAAATGAAGCGTATAATACAATCTTACTTACTTACTTGTGAATCACCCCTCCTACTTCTACTTGAGTAGAAATTCCAACGATACTTCTATTTCTATTTGAGTGGCGACGCTGACTACATTCACCACCTCTGTTAATATTCAATGCGGTGTGCGCAATAATTTTCCGACATTCGAGATCGGCTAGGTCTAGTGACACCAATTAAAAATCATCGGTGAGTGGTTCCATGGTATAGGAGTCACGAAGCGTAACTGGGGTGTTCAACCTTTTTGCTATTCACGGCGGTCATTTCGATTACATATGTGACGTACGGCCGCATTTCTACACTGTAAAAAATAAAAACCTCGATTTACCGCGAAATGTTTGGAAGCACGGTAGCCAGACATTTCGTGGTAATCTAACATTACCGCTAGTCAATGTAAATTTAACTTACACTCGTCCGGTAATCTCACTTTACACGCCAGACTGTAATGTTACAGTCACCTCCGGTATATCTAATCTACATGTTCTCCTGTACATTTGCGATCGAGACTGTCATTTTACCGCCTACCTACCTATATGCTGTCCCTGTAAATCAGGATTACATACCAGCTTGTAAATTCACGTACATTCATACCTATCGCAAAGCAACCCGATGCAAAAATATCGCAACATTTTCTTCACATTTCCAAAACGACATTGGAACAAACTGTATATTCATTCATGATATCACGATGAAGTGGTTATCGTTGGAACAATATTGCTGCTGGAGGTCTAATTCTTCTTTAGGAGACATGCAGTAACACGAGTGGTCTCGAGAAAACGTGAATTAATTCCACCACCGGCCAAACTTCCAATTGTTTCTTTTTCTCGTTCTCATTCCTTCTGTGTAAGTAGTATCTTGCAGTTCCACTAAAAAGAATTCATGCGTAAGTCGCTATATAAAGCAAAGTTCCTAACCTGGACAGTGGACATGACATTATAAAGACTAAGACAAATAGGCTTACAAAAATATAACATGTTTTGAAGTACCGGTACTGGCACATTGTGTGATGACGGCTCCGCCTTTTACATGACATAGCAGAGATTCATGACTTTATCTCTGTATTGAAGCAAAAGGTTCCTAATTTAAGGTGGCATGTGTGGCAAACAAATCCAGCAGCGGATGAAAACATATTTATGCTATGGCCCGAAAATGACATTACCAAGCCAACAGTTTCAACCCCTCCGCTGCGGAGTATGTGGTCACTATATAATTCGACAAATATCCCAAAATAGAACAGAGAATGCGGCGAATGAAATGTATTAATCATGAAATCTAAGTCATCGAGGGCTGGTGTGCAGAGTCAGATATTCACGGTAACGAATACTATGTCGTACTGTATTACCTTTTAAGATGCGTATTCCATTCAGCATTCCTAGGAATTTTTAACGATCGTGTCCACTTTCTTCAAGCACAACAAGCTTCGCTCCACCCTTTGCTCAAATCTCCCTAATGGCCACTGGCCAGACGACACTCGAACGATTTCGAAATAAATGGTATTCATCCGCTGACACATGACACCAATAATATTTACTGGCCACGTTATAATGTTTGATCTGGGTCGTTTTTTTCCATACAGAAACATTTATCATTGCATGTAGTCCCCTTTTTCATCTAATTTCGTATGAATTGATATATATTCCATGTGTTGTTCACTATTTACTGTACTTACCTAACCAGACGCGGGTTGTGATGTCACAGTTGTGCGTTGGTTGTTTACTACGAATCTCAGAAAAAGCAGTCACCTGTAACCTATTACAGGTCGCCTTGTCAGCCATTAACAAATGGTCAGCTGAGCATGCGGTGCTGATATTTCTAGTTTCCCCGAGCAATATTACACATCCTGAACTAATTTTCTAACTTATCAGCCTTATCCGTGGCGACGAATGTAACCAGCAAGACTGGCCGTACAGCCATTGCCTTATAATATAATATGGCTACGGTGTACCACATTAGCTACGATTGTCAGTAATTTCTTGTATCCTACTAAGCTTAAATTGATACTAGGGCCAATAATTTCGGTATGACAGACCCCAGTCTCGCAAACGAGGTTCAATCAGGTCAAATCACCTCTATAAAGAATGATATATCAGTAACATTCAGTTCTACGTATACGTTGGCTGCAGCGATTTTGAAGCTAATCAATTTTGTCAATAGCCCGGTAAACTGCAGTAACGAGTAACTGTCAGTAATTTTGCGAAGAAATTCTGGTAACTTACTTTACAGCTATATTAAGGTAATATTACATATCAAAATTTAAAATGACAAGCTACGCACAGTAATTGGCTGCGACCGGTAATACGTGGTAAAATTTACAGAGATTTCCCAGTAAATCTACCAGAATTTTTACAGTGCACCAGCACTGGCAACAGGAATTTCAAAATGGATGTACCATAACCAGTGTCATCATTCGACTCGAGTCACCTTCTTCGTATGGCTTGACCTGACTCGAGTCACGTTGCAAAAATGACTTTACTTGACTCGAAGTTTCAGAAAAACGGATTGACTCGTGACTCAAAGCAAAATTTACGAGTCAATTTCAAGTCATCAAGTCGTCGATGTCGATTAAATCGTGTATAACTTCAAATTGTTAACGATACACTGGTGTGATCTGCACTGGCGTAGCAGCATGTGCTGCCTCCCCTGGCTCTCGCCTAAAATGCCCCCCCCCCCTCAGACCGCAGCAAATTTCGACATAGATTCATGTTCAAGCAACCTTGTCAATAAAAACAATTTGCCGCGTCTCAGTCTCGCCGTTAATAAGGCCAAAAATTATAAAGACAAGAAATAGAGAACGATTGTATTGTGCAAATAGAAAATCAATAGCCGCCTCAAAGCAAGATCAGCGATAATTAATACATCCTCAAATTCAAGTTTTTGAACGTAGTCTCTTTTTATAGACAGAAAGGATAGAGTTGATAGCCGATCATCATTCATGGTAGAACGTAAATAAGACTTAATCAGTTTGAGCTTTGAGAAGCTCGCCTCGCACAGCTCGCAATTGAAACATCAATGGTCAGATAAAGTTTCAGACACGAGCATAAATATGGTGTCGAATCAAGTAGCTTTGCATTAACTAACCACTGTAAAACATCAAACGCTGTTGCATCACGATCAAACGAGGTTTCGCTGCTCCGCACAAGCCTCTTAACCCATTTAAAATCTCAAGTTGAACAATTTCATATGATCATATCTCAATTTGTGTTCGTCCTAGAGGTCTCATATTGGCTTGTACGAAAAGCTAGCAATCTTCTGATTTATATGATC
Source organism: Botryllus schlosseri (assembly GCA_000444245.1). Taxonomy (NCBI): domain Eukaryota; kingdom Metazoa; phylum Chordata; class Ascidiacea; order Stolidobranchia; family Styelidae; genus Botryllus; species Botryllus schlosseri. The sequence continues at coordinate 422 of ATSW01014813.1, read as the reverse complement.
CCTAATTCGAAGGTAGGCCTATAAGGCATGACAATTTTCGCAGCCAACTCCAAAAAGTCCACTTCGTTGTCATAACTCATAAGTGCTTCTAAAAGCGCCGGTGAATAAATTGTGACTTTCGCTTTGCAGCAGCGCGCGGGAATTCAAAAATCCAAACATATCATTTAAGTGGTGTATGGCGGTAAACCTAGTTTCAGCTTCAAGTTTCAATCCGTCCAAAGCTTGAAACATGTATCGTCGAACTTCTTCATCAACACTGAGGTCAGCATCTTCTGATTGTTCGCCAGGCATTCTCCTTTTTCTGCGAACTCTCCGAACAATCGGCATTGACGGCTGTTTCGGAGTGGTTCCATCGATATGTTAGCATATTAATTCGTGTTTTCGGAATCAGCGCAGCACTAGCTTTCGCTTGTGACCTCACG
>ATSW01014808.1:0-11009 GCA_000444245.1 Botryllus schlosseri | reverse complement strand
CTAATATCCCCCTTTCCCAACCCTAATATCCATCATTCCTCGAACCCTAATATCCCCCCTCTCCAACTCTAATATCCCCCTCTACTCAACCCTAAAATCCTCCCTCCCCAGTCCTAATATCCCCTCTTCTCCAACCATAATATCCCCTCCCACAACAAAGGCAAAAAACAATTTATTTTGACGTTTATAAATTTTATTGTGTTCATGTAAAACATTTGTTGGTGTCATGGGGAGCACTGTTTCGATCTGGGGCGTATATCGAAGAAGCGCCAAAAATTGAGTCTCCTGAAGTACCAGAATTTCTTACTCATCTGGACTTACATTGCAAATGAATAATTGCGTACCGTATGGGATATATTGTGTATAAACACACAATTCTGATATTTGTCAGACTCCGATCGAGACCAAAGTGCGAGGTGAGCCTAGTTAGTATAAAATTTCTCCAGGTTGCCATGTCCTATTTGTATCCATGAGGATTAATTGCAAGTGACAGATTGTTTTTATAATATGCAGTTCAAATCGTACGATTTTAATAAACTTGGGTCACTAATCACTATACTCACTAGCAATGTTCCCTCTAATTTTTTACGAGTCTGCGCAAACACGCAAACTCACTGCGCAGGCCCTTGGACAACAGTGCGCAACCACCCCCCATAGGATAATGAAACGAACTTCAGGGGGACTTCACCCCCCAGACCCCCCGCCGGCTCTACGCTTTTTTTCTGTACTTGTCATCTACATTAGGTGCCACTTTAGTGGTGATGTCGTCTAAACGCGCATAGCGCGACAAAATTATATATTTCATGATTGAATCGGTGAATATTATCAGGATTTGCACATATATTGCTATCACTTTTTATCCTTTCTCTGCTCACAAATTCAGATTTACCGGTAGAGCTGATCGAGTAAGGTGTGTTGGAATATATAAATAATAATAAAACATCTCCGAGCGTACCTGTTGGTATGATGACTTCGTTACGTGATGCTATTTCGTGACCTCCTATCTGCTATGTCGAAAGATATTGAAATTGCCCAAACGTACTAAACTAAAAGACGTACACGATTTCAAATTGGTATTTATTTACTGGCAAATAATGTTCCCTCGATATGGCATTTGTCTTGTTGTGGGACTCGGATCGCCAGGACAGGAACATTCGGCGCCAGCCATTTAGGCGCCTATGGACAAATAAACATATTTGTATATATATCGAAGATTTCGGTCAAGGGCAGTCCTTTTCGGCCAAGGTAGTCTCGCTGCTGATCGTTCTGGCGCACTTCTCGGGGTCGCATGTTACATAGCCTATAACTTCATGTCTTGACGCGTCGTGGTGCGGCAATGGCCGAGGCCCAAGTGCCTATTTCTATAAATCATGCATATTTTTTGTTGGGAAAGGGTACCCAATAATCAAGATATCCGACAATATTAAATCGCGCATAGCGCAAATTTTTTTTCAAAGTTAAATAAAGAGACACTTCACAAAATAATTTTGGGTCCCTTTCGAGCTCGGCCCCTCTAATTGGGGCTTTGAGTGCGGCAGTTATGGTCCTGGATAAATCTTACGCATTGTTCATACCACGCGGAGAAGACTATTCGTTAGTTTCTCAAAAATTAACTTCGAGCTAGCCCACTGTTATTTATAACTTTGTTAAACCATGTTACTTCACCATTCCATGAAAATAATACGCTATTGAAATGATATCAGTATCGCTCACGCGTACGAGACCATACCAAAAAAATCTCCTTCGTGGGGCTCACGTGATTGCAAATTCTCATTTCTTCACGCAGCGCAATATTTACCTTTGCGGGCCGCACTTGTACCTCGGTTTCAGACTTCAGTGATAATACTATTTGCCCCTGGCAAAGTTCCCTCTAATTTTTCACGAGTCTGCGCACCTGCGTGGTCCATTCAACAACAGTGCGCAACGACTAAAAAAACATCACTTCAGATTTTTTGTGCGCACATTAGATTTTCTGTGCGCAGAGACCGTTTCAGCACTGCGCATTTGCGCACGTGCGCAGCTTAGAGGGAACATTGGTCACTAGCAATTGGTCACTGCAATGTCAGATAACATCCTTAAATTCCATTGCAACACCATTTCAGTGACAAATCAGTCTATATCAGTGGCTCTCAATCATTCTGCTGGTCTGCCAATTTTAAATCTTGATTGCGAAATGCAAGTTCAACGCTTGTTCTCAGAGAAATGAAACAAATTTTAAATTTATTCGTAAATTTGTTATGTAGGCTATTTTTCTGCACGCCATGTTTTGATACGGTAGAGTTCATGGCAAATTTGAACGTCACACTACATCAAATTGCTGCAAGTGTTCTGCAAAGCTGTTCAAAAGCAACCTGTTATATATAAAACCTGTGAGAACATTTTGAGCAAAATTGACATTTGGCGGTATAATAGCTTCTCGCAAGCAGCAAATTCGTAAATCTTGCAAAAGAAACCAAAATATCAAAATCAAGTGAGTGGTTTCTAATAGCACTTCGCCTGGTAGAAACTTCAATAGTACCACATATAACACTATACAATAGCAAAAAAGCTGATGCCAATTTCTCATTATATTCATGTTTCCAAATTTTGCTTCTGAGTTGCATACATTTGTCGTGGTTACATTTTGTGGTAACTTTAATTTTCGAAAGTTCAACGTTACGTGCAGTTCGTTTTGAAATTTTTCCGGACCCTAGGTTGAGAACCACAGGTCTACATGGTGCCAAAGTGAGCCTTATTTTCAGTATTCGTTCCTGAATTATTTTCCGACGTCCTACTGGGATCGTGGGGAGACAAAGTTGGACGGAAGCCACCAATTCTCCTTTCGCTATTTGGGATGATATTGCTGCCGTCATGCTTTCTGATCGTAGCTACTTTTGAGCTGAGCCTTTATTTTCTCTTCATCGGTCACATACTGACCGGTTTGCTAGGTGATTTTTGCAATCTTCTGGGTTGTTCCTTCTCGTATTTGTCTGATGTTACAACGCCAGCGACGCGGACATTGCGAATGGCTGTGCTGGAAATGATTGTAGGTGAGAGTTTATTGCTGCTATATCTATGATTTGCTTTTCCGAGTGAAAACTGTGTTATTTAAAACAGTGGTTCTCAAGATGGGTGATAGGGAAATTGGTATTTCTGCATCAAGACTGTTGAAGTAGAGTTGTATTATATTAACAAAACTACTTGCAAGTAGTATAAGTAGATAGAAAACGACTGATGTAGTTTGTAGAACCCACCAGATTAGATGAAAAAATCGTACCAAATTACTCAGATAGTATCTGTTACTGATCACACTACATTTCTGTAGTCTAATTGCCTGTCCTGTTTAATACTAACTCATTGTTTATCCCCGTAGGTATGGGCGGTTTTGTGGCGTCAATTACAAGCGGCCTATGGGATCTGAGCAAGGGCTATCAGAATCCGTTTTGGTGCATCTTTGGATTGGCCGTCTTCGGTTTTGTGTACACTCTGTTTCTTTTACCTCCGAACACTGATGAGAGGATTGAGCACAGCTTCAGGTACGATATCATTGCTGGCTGCCATTTGATTCTTGGACTGGTATATTTATGTTCTCCGTTGAAAGGTATTCTAGTCTTCGACTGTTTGCTGGCTGCTCCTGCCGTGATTTTTCCTGGTAATGGGGCTAGTGTAATGATGGCGAGTATGTAAAATAGCAAGATCAGTGTATTATAGTGAAGCATTCGAAATAGCGAGTGTCATAACTGCAATTTGTCAAACTTGCGAGTTGAAAATTATGAGGAATTCGAATTGCCGAGATAGCGTAATGGTGAAGCGTCTGGCTTCTTGGTCGGGAGGTCCTGGGTTCGATCCCCGGCTGGGTCAGACCAAAGACCTGATTAGTAACACTGGTATCCATGACTTCTCTGCTTGACGCTCATGCATTACTGGGATAGCATGGAGGGGTGGTGCAAGACTTAGAAAGCCATACAAGAATATATCTGAACCTTTCTTGTTCAGCGGCATATGCACAAATTGCACATCATGCACTCATGGTATGCATATGCACAGATCGTGTGTATGTCTATCATGAGTCGGTGTATAGCCTATGCCGCAAAAACATCAAGAACAAAAATAAACTACGTCCTTTCCTTTGTAAGAGCAAGGCATTCAATACCGTATAGCAAACTCTCTGTTTTGAATGTCTTGCAGTTATAATACGTGCCGTTTGGACACTCATTTTCTTGAATGCCTTGTCATTTTGACATATCCTGTTTCAAATTCCTCACTATTTTCAATGGTTTGCTATTATAACACCTACTATTTTCAATGCCTAGCTGCTTCAAAGGCCTCACTGTCTCGCTACTCGCATATTTTGAATGTGTCGCAATTATGACGCTTGATGTTCTGAGCGTTCCCATCCAATTCATAGATGATATCATAACTACTACTATTACCATATTGTTCGTGTTCTACCGAGCCTGGGGTTGCCACAGCAGATCAGTGATTACATTATGAATTGTCTGAAGTTTCACCGTCACTGCAGCAACATTGCCCATTTACCAAAGTTTTGGACATGTACTGCTTAGCAATGGATTCTGCCTGCCAGTGGCTGTGTACTTGATCGACGGTCGCTAATGTGGTATCTGGATGTAACTAATGTTCTTCAGACCGAGACCAGCGGGGTAGGCCTAATTTCTGAGCAACCACGACTGTCCCCTTGATTATTGGCTACTTCTATTTCTCAAATGTTAAATGTTGACTTTTTCTCCAATGACAGTGGATGGAAATATTCAAAATTATCTCCCATTCTCGCCACTGCGAAATTACTTCTCATGTCAAAATTATGTCTCAGTCAGCTATTCTCGGCTCGACCGTTCCTGCACATGTACCAGGTTCTGAGACCGAACGCGAACAACCGCCACGTCGCCTTGCTGCTTTTTACACTTTGCTTCTGCATTCTGATGACGACGGGCACCGGTTTAATAGGACTGCTCGTTGTTTACGAACAAGGCATTCCGTTTTGTTTCAACTCTTTGCTTATTGGGTAAGTCGAGTAAGGGCTGTTTAGGATTGCACCTCTATACCATGGTCTGGCAGTTCAGGGTGTCATATCATCTTTCCATCTGGGATTATTTATGTATGTTGTAATTTCATATATGAAATAATGGTTGCATTTCTGACATATGTATTATTAGCAGAGTGTAATTAGGAATGTGAATTATGCGTGTTGTCAATGTGGATGTTCCAAAAACAGTATGACTTGCCGAAATATTTGCATATTATTGGGTAAGCAATTGAATGTACTGGTGCGAGAGAGCGAAATTGATGTGTAAAAACGCTATCTGGTAATATTCCAATAATTAGTGGTTAACTGTGGGGTGATTCCGTGTCAAGGCCCAAATTTGCACACAGATTAAGTATCTAATTGGAGCATAACGAAGTTTCAACAAAATCGGATAATTCGTTTAGAAGGTATTGCATTTTGCTGGAAGAATTGTTTTCTCGATTTGAAGCTTACTTCCTCAACCAGAGTATTATTGAACCGTTTTATAATTGGGCTTACAGTCCATCATTTACAGGCATCGATCGATGGCACTCATTTTTCTATCGTGATATGATAGGCCTATCATTTGTGGCGTAACATGAGATTATGTAATTGCGGCAAATGATTCAATGACTTGTGAACCTTGCCCTGTCGCAGAAAATGACCCGTTTCCAATTCGTTTCATATTTGTCACACATCGGTAGCGGATTTCGATTGTCACATTACATCTATTTCTGAAAATTTGTGTCACACCTGATGCGTATAACAGTAGGTTCATTGGATATGGAGAAATCGTCACAAGTCTCTGATAGATTGATGTTTTAATCTTCCCCAGTGCAAAGGTTTCGATACTTGCTTTCATCTAGCAATGCAAAGGTTGCTTGACTCATTGCGCTCCGCTCACAACTGTCTTTGTCTGATGCTGGTGTGATTCAAATTTTATTATGTAACATTGGATGTCCGGAAGGCTATTTATTATTCATTCAGTTATCAGACGTGGCCAGTACCAAAGTCATTTTTGGACTACTACCACTTCTACTTCATGGTCTACGCATTATGAATCTAAGCTACGTCCTTTATACTTTTTCGATTTTGTCAAGTGTACTATGGATGGAACCATATCACCATATTCCAGTGACAGGAATTGCCATGAAAACTTGGCGATGCGTGACCCTCTACTCTACTGCAATGACTACTTTGATCACCTCTGTTTATGATACACTAATCATAAGGGCGAATATTTTTTACCTAAAAATGCACGATTTTGCACTAAAAAATGAAACTTTTGACATTGAAAACTGAATTTTGTCAAAATTTTGCTCTCCAGTATTTAAATTAGGCATTGTTGCACATAGCATTGAAATTGTGGTACATGTATGGTTGAAACTGTGTGTCCTTATGAAGCAGCTTGGCAAGATTACAGAAAAAACGTTCAACAGCACCAATTGTTTGTTGGCTACATTGAATTGCAGTGTATAGGGCCAGAGTGCTAGTAACACATCCGTTGTTTCATACCAAGAATGTTGTCTACATGAAATTTAGGCCGTAACCCAAATCTGAGTTTTGTTAACAACTCACGACACACCCATACTTGGAAAACCACTGTGCTGCAAGAACCAATGTCCATCACGCAGTCGAGCTTCAGATTCAGATTTGAGATATAGGCATGAGCTTGTAAAAACTGCTGACCTACTAAAAATTTCACTTGTTTTTACCTGTGATGATCATCGCGCCATATCAACTTATTTGTTTCATTCGATGGTTCATGATTCACAACGAGTGGACGATGGGAAGACTATAAAGCAGTCTACAGGGTGTAAAAAAGTTCAATGATAGTGCAACCGTCACGATACCAATGAAATGCAGTTTGTACTTTCGACAGTTTTTTGACACAACGCTACAATTTTTCCAAATCGCCCTACTAATCATGTATTTTTGCCCCTGAACTTACACGACTATGAAAAAGGCAGCATTGTCAACAAAATCGTGAAGGCATTTGCCCAAGCGCTCTTTCAGAGTAGAAATCGCATTCTTCTTAATCCTTATACCAATTTCTATCGACGTATCGTTATTTTTCGAGTACTGTATTCTGACAGATGGGCTGTGCCCAAGTCTATAATTGCCATTTCATTTTACAGACTTATGAGCGGTCTGGGTCAGATGTCTTATTTCGTTACACTGGTCATACTCAAGATGTTCTCCGGTTTCTCAACGCAACCGAAATTGGTTACTGTTGGGGTCATTTTAACCATCACATCACTCGTCCTGTTTACATTCTCCAAAACTGGTTGGATGCTCTTTTTAGGTAAGTAATGACAGCTGTGCTACCCCAACAAATACAAAATATGTTGTAAAGTGACAAAAATTCGTGTGAAATTAATTCACAGGTTATTTTGAATGGATAATCTGCGTATCCCGTATTCTTGGTCGGAAATAATTCAGGCATAGAATTTTCCTAATTCACATCATCGTTCATTGAAATTTAGAAATACATCATTACCAAGCATGTGAACCCAAATCACTTGCTTTTATCTTCTGTGGGTGAATGAAATTGCCTGAACTCTAACTGCAATATCCAGTCTATCTGTAGTTTCGAAATATACATCTTCATGGCTCATCTCGTATTTTTGAAAGCTTGCTTTGAAAGTTTTCGGAAGATATCGATGCTAAAATTGAGAACAATTCATAGCAGCTTTTTAAAGCTTTGAAGCGAGTTCTATTCTAGTCGACACTCTCTTTACCTCCATCCGAGTCTATTAGTAGCATTTTTGGATGCTGACGGATTGGCATGTATCATACTAAATAAATTTTTAACTTCAAAAAATCCGATTTCATAAAATCTACAGCATCCGTTCTAAATAAGCTTTACAAACTTGAAGTCGCTTCTTCGATTGTTCCGCAACATTTTTGGTTAGATCTAGCTTGGGTAGACTAGTTTTGGGGTCAACTGTAGTTAAGTTTGGTCATCTGTAGTAAGGGTTAAAGGGGTATGGCCTTACAATATTGAGGCACTGTCAGCAAAATCCTTGACCTTTAACCAGATCTAACCTTATCCAAGCTCGTTGTAACCTAATCATTGGTCAAACAAAAATATTCGGGAACAACTGAAGAAGCACCTCATTGCCAGCAGTTCCTTTTGTACAGCTCAAGCGCTGCAATTGCTCTTCAATTTGCCTTCGCCTATTCTTCGAAGTCAGACTTCGCGAGTCGTGAATCCCAACGAGGTCGGCGCCATATTCGCGGTGTTGGCGTGCGCTACGGCTGTGGGTGAAATATTGGGAACTCTGCTGTTTCAAGGTATCTACGCGGCCACAGCTGGCACGGCTCTGCATGGTGTTGCATTCCTGGCTGCGTCCGCTCTGTTGGTGATGATGTTGCCTATTTATTGGTGAGTTGATAGAGAAGAGTTCTGGCAGTCCACAACGTGGGCATTATGAGGTAAACTTTTCCTCTAATGTAAGTAACAGTTGTATCACGATCTATGGACCCTATGGAAATACTCATCTGTGAACTACTGCTGTACAATGAGATATCAAACACTACTCTCCAAACTTTTTGGCAATCTGTAGCCCCTTGCATTTATCGAAACAGCTTAGAAAGATCTGCAAAAGTATGTTATGCCTGCAATTTATCCTCTCAAGTATGACAAGGCGGCGATATCAAACATGCAAACATCTCCAACTAGAAAAATGATTAAACATACTGTAGTAAGGTACTGCTTGATTTACAAATACAATTTTGACCAAAACTAACTCGACCCTGATATTACCTTGAGTCTACCTTGGGTAGGAACTGCTCGTACAGACACAGACAGTACTCAACCGTGACAGCATTGACATTGCCATATTTTACGAATTATTAAGTGCATTGTGTTTGTAATGTCACAATGTGTTTCATTTTTCTAAATACTTTTTAGCACGTGTCACCAGTCACCACTGATTTTGAAATAATGGAATCTATATACAATGATCCTGTTGCTGACATTTACTAACATTGGTAATAATGCAATAACTGGCACTGATAGTTTTCACGACATTCCTGTCTTGGTATGTTTATTGGTGGACTATGGCCTACTAATATGCTCTCTCCATACTCACAACAACTTCTTACTGAGATATATATAGATAATGCTAGTAACAGACAGCATCATTGACCTGTAAAAAGTTTTGGAAGCCAAACAACAAACTGATGCCAAGCGAAATTGATATATCCACACGGAATATGTACCTTTTGATATTTGTTAGGCGATATCATGAAGATGTTGTTGTATTTATTGCAGTTTGCTGACTGACTGATAGCTAGATTCGAAAATATGGTCTGGAACATCACCGAAATCGTCCTTGGTAGATGAATGTCATTGCGTGAAAGTTTTGATGGGGTCAAAAGTTTGGAACTGATTAAATTGTGGAAGATCTCGGGGTCGTGGCAACCATTCCTTATCCAAATAAATCGTCTGTCGTAAGCAATTTGTTTCATTTCGCTATATTTTCTGTTTTAGGACAGGTTATCGGTTCTCTGGACTCAGAACTAGCCTTTCTGATGCTCGATATGGCACGCTGTCTGGGGGAGAATAAAATTGTGATATGCTTCCGTAAATGGAAACCGAGATATTTTGATACGTATCAATTGTTGCCGTTTCGTTTCCTGCATCAGAAAATGTGTCCAGTACACTGTATTTATCAGATATGTTTTGCTTGTGCAGTATATATATTTTTTCTTGCATTGCTTCCGCAACTTTCTTGGTAGGTTATATCTGTATCTCTATTTTTCAAAGTTGTGGTTGCACTCGATTTGGTTGCCTCGGACTTGCCCTCTGGTTTCAATGCGTTTGAAATACTGATATGCAATTATCCTCTTCAGTGCTGTAACATGTAATCTTTGTGATTTCGTTCTTTGTTTCAATGCTTCCGCTTGGAGCAATATCTGTGATGACTTGAAAACATGACGATGATGCAGACTTCATTTTTCAGAGTGGTTCGATTTTGGGGAAAGACAGAGAGAGACTTATATTCATCCATTCTTAATATATGGCAACGGGCGCAGCTTTAGTGTCGCAAAATGCAGTACTTGGCAGTGATGATCGTTTGGAACTATTGTGGCCAATGGGGCTGTTCCACTTCATTTTGAACACGCGGTGGCGACAAAGGTAACTCGACCCAAATCTGTTTTGTTGCTATATGCTTTACTATGGGAATGGACTAAACATGGACCGAATTTGGTCTCTTGGCGTACAACGAGGATGGTGAAAGTATCCATATCAATATAAATCATCCATATGGATATCAAATAACTGTTAGCCGACGAAAATGAGGCTATTTCTTGGCGTCTTCTCCTCGTGCTGGACATTGGCACCTGGCAGGTTGCGGCTTACCGGTACATTGCTGTAAATTTTCCGAGAGTCGTTGATATGGCAAGTGTTATATGCCTCATTGTGTAAGGATGACGGTCATTTGATCGCAGAAGATGCATCAATTAGAAACAAAAAGTTATCAGGAGGATGGGTTCATTTGACGAAGAAGAGGTATGGATGCCTGGTCCTCTCCTGGAAAAGTAGTCTGCAGAATATCATTTCACCAGCATGATTTATCCTGCTTCCGCTGCTGTAAGTCAGTACCCCCATGAGTGTTGTGTGTTGTGGAAAATTATGCTACGTACATTGTACATTTGCTGCTGTGAGGTCCTACAACATATACAAATAATGCGTTTGAATTACAATGAAGCTGATGAAATTTCAGTCAAGGCAGCCTCATCTATTCTGTTTTCAATGAAAGAGGTTGCAGAAAAGACGTCAGTGTCAAAAGCTGTTGCAAAAGAATAGACCGTACAAGTCATCAGTCACGGCATCTTGTTCAGACAATTCAACAATTCGGAAAAGGGGATAGCTGAATATACAGAGATTCACCCGTTATTGAAAGAAAATAAGCATACTCTATAGTTGATTGTGTAAAGCAACCATCATTCCAATTATAAATCCTGAACACTCAGCACTGTCGGATATTGAAAGCAT
>ATSW01014805.1:0-10813 GCA_000444245.1 Botryllus schlosseri | reverse complement strand
TTAAAGTCTTGTTAAACCCACTTTTTATAACTCTGTTTGGTGATATCGAATGGTTCACATTGATAATACATTAATTTTCATTACTTCTAGCAGTTTCTGGTGGCATTTTCAAGTACCAGTACCAATAGACGAAATCCAAATAGTGTGGTTACTTTACTATTCTATGAAACTACAATTAAATGTCGGTCTTGGCCGTCTGATCATCAAGTCATACGACTTGCATCGAGTCATGCGCAATCGAGTCAATACACAGATTGACATGAGTCGAGTCATTTCCGTATTTTAAGAAAATGACTCGAGCCAAGTTGAGTCATCAGAAAATCACGACTCGAGGCGAGTAACGACTCGAATCATTACAATCCTCTTCAGTAACTTACATATCACATTAGTGTATTTTAGAATTTATGATGATCAAGCTGTACAACGTACTGCATATGTCTATTGTGCATGGCTAAGACAGACTACAGAATTACCCATATACCATCTCGTACCGGATTTGAATTTGTGACGCGATTTTGTGTATGAAATCAAACTACTGAAAATGCAAATAATTTCATCGCTAAGGCGTGACATATTTCTGGCTATATGTATGATAAATATGACCTATATTATTAAATCACTGCTGAATAGGGTTAGTTTAAAGCAGGGTTGTAATGATTTTTTGGTGACTCTACCCGACTTGTATCATTTTTCCAAATCCATATAATAACTCGACTCAAGTCAATTTTTGTATTAACTGGAATTGATCTCACGTGATTGTACACGACTCGAGAATATAGGACGGCCACGACCGACATTTCATTGTAACTTCGAAGAATAGTAAAGTTATCACAGTATTGGTATTTCGTCCATCAGTCCTGATACTTTGAAAATAGGGCAGAGGCTGTAAAGACTGAGGAAAATTGCTAACCCTATATTATGAATGCGAGCCATTCTATATCAATCGAGCAGAGTTGAAAAAAGTGGGTTGAACAGGGATTGAACTGAAAACTGACCAGTGAATAGAATAACTTGGACTCGAATCAAAGCTCTACGACTCGGACTTGACTCGGTGGTGAATTGAAAATGACTTGAGTCAAAACTATAAAAGTGAAATCGACTTGTGACTCAGAAGAACCTTATGACTTGGTACTTGGTTAAAAGCCTGTTATAAAGTCCTATCAAATTGTACGTGCAGCTGTTACAAAACTTGATTTTAACAACAACATAAATGTCTTACATCCGCTAGAGTGCTTCATGCTCTTGCACTTGGGAGGATCGAAGTCCCATTTACCATCTTTGCCACACGTTCGATATTCATACCAGTCAGTTTCGAAAAACAGTCCGTATCCCTCTTTGCATCTGTGGTACATTCTATCTCCTTCCATATACATTTTCATGTCAGGGAAATGATGGCCGTGTTCCACCATGCTGGGCATGCAATATTCTGAAACGTAGTGAGTTTTTCACTTGTTAGCGTCGTTGGGACATAAGGGATAGTTCCATATGTATTGGCAGATATCGTATTGTAGACTCACTCATATTCATAGGTCTGCATTTAGGTGCTTCGAAGTCCCAATTTCCATCGTTCTTGCACGTGGCGTATTCAAACCAGTCTTTGTCGAAGAACAGCGTGTATCCGTCCTTGCATTTGAAAGATATGCGTTCTCCCTTTTGATACTTCTTTTTCATGGGCATGACCATTCCATCGAAGTCTGGTTTCTTGCACGTCACTGTTAGACATTGAAATTTGATGTGGTTATTTTTATTAATGGCAGGTATCGTTGCGATTGAGATGACATTTCGAAAGAGTATATTTTTAAAACCAATACGTGTCGCGGTTTTAATCAAGCTAAACTTCAAAGATGTAGCCTACAAATTTTACGTGTCAGGCATTGGTTACCCACAGAATAATTTAACATGTCAGTGTATTTACAGTACTATCCATGGAGTGTATCATGGAACTGGAAGAACTAAAAAGCCCCTCAAATGATGCGTTTCGAACATTATGACGGCAAGAAAGTTATTTGGGTCACGTCTCGTGTCTAGGAATTATTGCAGAATAGTGTCCTAATTATCAATCCTAGTGAGCTTATAGAGATCAAATGATGATGTGTTGTCGTAAAATGTTGCAATTCATTGAAAATATATCAAAACAAGGTATAGAAAGGTACAGAAGTGCAGAACCTCATAATACGGTTGAACGACACTCTATCTATATTCATATTTATCACTGACGCTTTTTTTTTGAGCTGGGGCTCATCAGGTGTGATTATAAATTACAAGGGCGTTCAAAAATTTTTTTTTCAAAACAATCGATATCGCTAATTACGACGTCATGCACCGTAAAATTTAAAATTCGAAATACGATGCAGACCCCGACAAAACAAACTAAACCAACGTATATGATCTACTTTCCGCGTTTTTATATTAGGCCTATAATTGTGAATGTTAATAAAAGATATATTGTAAATAATAGTTGCCATGAAATTGTTGGGGTCCAGTCACATATCCATCTCAATTAAATAGTATTTGTAGTAGTAATTGTTTATTGAAGTTCTGTACCTCCAAGAAGCTCTTCAAATATCCATCTCAACGAAAGTTAAGCAAACCCTAATCAATTGCCCACAGTAGAAAATCGCTGGCCCAACATTTTTCAATGATTTTTCAGTACCAGTACAAAACATTATAACTACAAAAGTTGGTGATTACCCATAAATCGGTCGTATATACATCCAATATACCGTAGCACATCTTCCAACCGTAAATATACTGTACCTTGTTTCATTATACACCTTGGCGGCATAAAGTCCCACATCCCGTTTTCCATGCAGGTGGCATATTCGAACCATGGCCCGTCGTAAAACAGCATGTATCCTTCGCTGCATTTGTAAGATACCTTGCTCCCGTAGTAGTAATGTTTCTTGTAAGGTTCTGGCATCCCATGATCGATCATTGGTTTTTCACAGTACTCTGAAGAAATTAATATCCAGGTATTACTTTATACTGACGCTTTACTCGTGTCAGATAATATCATGTATAAACAAAATTTCCACTCACTCATGCACTTGTACGGAGATTTATCCCAGTTTCCATCATCTTTACACGTGGCCTTTTCATAGTCGTACTTGACGTTTTTGCGATATCCGTCCATGCACATAAACTTGATGTATTCGCCTTTTTTGTACATTTTCTTGGCGTACGGCTTGTGATTGTAATCCATGTGTTTTGGAGCCATACAGCTTTCTGTAACGGAAGTAATTATACATCCTATAATTGCAGACAGTAGACAGTGAAAATCCTAGCCGGAATCGTCTTATGTATATACAGAATGTTTGTAATTACATTCACTTATCCAGTAACGATTCATTTCCAATATCCAGCTGGAGCAATGAAACGATCCCAGCTATTTGGGGTCTCGAATTGGCTACAATGCACTGTAATGACTTGACTCGAGTCACGATTCTTGCGCATGATCATTGCGCATGACTCGAACCAAGTCATATGACTCAAGACTCAGACGGCCAAGACCGGCATTTCATTGCAATTTCGAAGAATAGTAGAGTAACCTCACTATTGGGATTTCGTCTATTGGTACTGGTACTTGAAAAGGCGACCAGAAACTGCTAAAAGTGAGGAAAGTTAGTATATTATAAATGCGAACCTTTCGATATCACCAAACAGAGTTATAAAAAGTGGGTTTAACAGGACTTTAACTCGAAACTGAGCAACAAACACAATGACTTGAACTCGGACTAGAGTCATAATGCCATGAGTCGGACCTCTTCTTGCTGACATGGACTCGGACTTGACTTGGTGGTGAATTGAAAATGACTTGAGTTGACTCGAGTCAAAACCATAAAAGTGAGATTGACTTATCACTTGTGACTCGGAGCCTTGAGACTTGGTTACAACCCTGACCACACCCCAAATTCAAAAGGATGGACATAAGAATACTCACACCTCTCACCCATACTGTAGCCTACACGTAGGCTAATGTACTTCCAAACTCACTTGAACTTTCACATTTATACGGCATGTTGTCCCAATTGCCGTCCTTCATACAAGTTGCCCACATGTAGCCATATTTTTCTGGCTTCTTGTAGTCGTCCTTACAGTAGTAATATATCTTGTCACCGTGCATGTACATTTTCTTAGCGTAAGATTTGTGATGATACATCATGTGATCCGGGGCGCTGCAGTATTCTAAAACGATAACGTTGAAAATGTGTATACAGATATTTTCAGTTGTCTCGGCATTACGATTACCGTAATTTTCCATGTATAATGCGAAACATTTTCACGATTTTTTCCCCGAAAATCGGGTGGTGCGTATTATACAAGGGAACAACACGCTTGAAAAAAATCTCCCTCGACAAAAAACTTGAAATCACACCTTTCTTCATGTTTGTTTCCAATGGCGCATCACTTTCAGCCAGTAATTCGTATTATCAGTGTAACGCGCTGCCAATTAGCGAGAAGCCTGTTGCCAATTAACTATAGTCGTCTGCACAGCACGCGATCTCCTGTTGAGTTGGTTTGCCGTTTGCACGCAAGCGAAATTAGGTCATTCATTGATTGCTGCGCACGCAATCCTCGCTAATTCATCGCTTCAACGGCAGGCCATGTGCGCAAAATATTATCGCTTGCGTAATCAGTCGCATTTCCAACAGGCGTGGTGTGCACGACATAACCGTTGGCCTGAGCAATCGCATCTGACCTCGTGCGCAATATGTCGCGTCGCTGGCCTCGCAGGCTTTGGCTGCTATCTACTATCGTGTAGACGCAATGCCGTTACTTGTATAATGATTAGCAATCACATCTGTAATAGGACTCGTGCGCAAGATGTCGTGTCGCTGGCCCGAACTATCGCGTCGCCAGCCTCACAGGCTTTGGCTGCTATCTACTATCGTTTAGAGACAATGTCGTTAATTGCATAATGATCAGCAATCGTTATGTCATGATTGTTCAACAGTGACATCGCAAAACAGACAACATCGTATGCTAAAACACAGCTATTCATGTACTGCGAATGCAGGGTGCGTACTCTACATGGGTACAGGCTTTTTCCCAGAATTTGCACGCCCACATATTATACATGGGGGCGTAGTATACTTGGAAAATTACGGTACCAAATTCGTCAATTTTACCCAAAATGCATTTATTCAAACATTGTAAGAGCCACTGGAGTCAACATTAGAAATGTAGCGAGTAGGCATTGTATGGGATCTTGCTACTAGGTTTACTGTCACAAGCCATGAGCTTGAGCTATCTATTGAACCAAACGGCGGTATTGAATCTGTAGGGTTGCTGCCCCCTGTTGTTATACTAATATAGGCTAGTAAATATGGCCGTGTTCTCTTTCATCATTAGACATTACGTTTTATCAAACAAACACGGAAAAGCAATTTGTTTCTTTCAGTGCACCCAATAACCTGGGATGTCTGGCAGTAGGCATAATCGCCTTATTCTGCAACATAAAACTTCTTGTCTACAATCTACGAAAGCTTTATCGCACGTCGATTTGTTCATGCTAAACATGTTTGTGACCAAATATTGGCTATCCCCAATACATGATCAGTTTTTGTGAACAACACGCCAAAAATCATTGGACTGCTAACCTTAATTCTGGTGTGCCTGCATCCTGCATGCATATTGTAAATACTGTACATAGCGGAATGGAAGGTAAGACGAGAAATTTTGGAAGCCAGTGATATGCGCTATTTATACCTATGTTCTGATTTATTTTGAACAACATGCTACAGGATTTCCTGGACTTTAAAACCCTTGCTCAAATGTCTCAACTTACGAACGGGTAAGGGTAACATGAGACATTGTGTTCATGATGAATGACCAAGCCTTTCTTGTTCATTACAACGAAAATTCATCCCAAATGCTGATCCAACTAGTAACATCATCAATGATCATTAATCAAGAAATAGTTCACTTTAAGATGATTTTGTACATCATATATGATTTGAAATGCCATTGAAAGCAAATTGCAAATGTGTCTGTTGCCCACCAGAGACGCTTGAATTCCCCACAAGTGGGAAATTCGCCATTGGTTGGGAACCACTGCGCTGGCTGTTGTTGCTGACCGAAATCCTATGCATAGGCTACCAAGTTGTGCGCTACATACTTCATCATGTTTTTTGAATGATTTTAGGCATGAACTGTAAACATGAATCAATGACAGTTGCTCAATGCTCACCCATCACTGGGGATATTGAGTGAACTTTGTCATAAATAATACGTCGGTCATAACAGTAAGAGGGTCGACCATAGCGATGTACATTGCTAAGCGCAACGTCACTGATTTTAAGTAAAAGGACAATGCTTACTTTTGCACATGGGAGCTTTCCTATCCCACATTCCGTTGTCTCCGCACATCATGTAGTCATATTTTTCTCCTTCGTAGTATTTATAGTACTTATCGGGACACGTAAAGGTAATTTTCTCGCCGTAATAGTATTGTTCCTTCATCGGTTCGTATTTGCCGTAGTCCATTTTCATCATCTTGCAGTAATCTGATAAGTCATCATAAATTATACTATAGTACGACGAAACTACGTGCGAATGTATTCAGTGACTGGTGACTCCTTACCGTAGCATTTCGACGCCTGCTTCCACTTTCCGTCCATCTGACATGTCGAATAAATGTGCTTTCTTTATTTCCTGGACAGCCATAGTAGACTTTGTCATCATATTTGTATCCGGCCTTGTCCGGGTAGAATTCACCGCCAAAGAATGTTCGCGGGTGCGCACACGGCTCTTAAATACGTACAGACGTATAACGGCTTTGGCCAGCTGTCTCCAGCATTGAGATTTTTGCAGCAGTGAAGGGATGAAGTCATCCTCAAGTCACAAGTCATTTTCAGTCTTAGTCTATAATCTCAGAATACTTATGCATAGGCTAGATGATAGGTAGACAAACTACGGCCCAGGTGCCACATGCAGCCTGTTAAATGACAACTGGACCGTCGGGTTTCTAAAATTAAAGGAATAAATCGTTACTGAACCAATAGAAATCTCAAAACATATTGTGTCTTTCTATATTTCCAATCGCGCGGGCAACATTATGAACGATGCGATTGCTCGATAAGAATCCATTGCAGCGGCAGCTGCGACCGAGCAATTGTATTCCGTTATTCATTGTCTTGAGGTTTTGTAGCAATATTACACGCCCATACAAGGTTTAAATAGAATAATTGAAGTTCAGGAGAAGTGAGCGCACACAGCACCTTAACATATAGTACTTGAGCATTGATCATGATCACAATTCCAGCGCAGATTGAGATCAACGCCACTGCCAGAACGTTTTAGAAAACAAATGGACAATGAGATGATATCTCAAAAAATAACAAACTAGAAGTAGGTTTACTTCCAAATGAAATGCTACTAGCTTTTTCAGAAAAAAAAAGACTCATTCAATCCATGTAATTTTAAATGTTCTATAAGACTCATCCCAAAGTCAGATATTATGTTGTAATTTGTCCCCATAGCGAAAGCTGCATAATTTAAACTCCAAGAGGCCAGATTACCAAGCACATATCCAAGTGGTCTGGCCACCGATCAAATGTTATTTAGACCCAGGTCAGCAGCAGTGATTATCCAAGTTAAAGTAATAACAAAAAAATAAAACATAGCGTGAGCACAGAACAACGATTCCATACAGGTTTACACCATTACACCCAGACCCAAGCCATTATTGTGACCCACAAATCAAAAGGTCGCCCTGCCGAGCATCCCTGGGCTAGCTCACGTCGACCTAATCAAACTTGATACGCTGCCAGTTCTACTGCTAGAACGATATACGTTCAACGTATCAAGTTATAGTATCAACTATTGAGCTAATGCCAGGGTCTTGCTGACACCTGACAGTAAATAAAATGTAGTCAGACGGTAGCTTATGACGTACTATAAGCGCTCAGGTGACGCGATGCTTCTGTTCGAAACAACAACCTATGAAGATATGCGGATACTAGATTTTCAAGTTTTTTTGCTAATTGAATGTAAAGATTTTTTGCCGGCACTGTAAATAAAAGTTTATTTGCTAACTTTGTTATTGCCTTTGGCTACCGCCAAGAACAACATGTCATGCTAGACTGGTCGGTGCCTACTGGGCTGGAAACTTCAAAACATTTAAGGTCATAGATGAATATCCATCAATCAGTTTTATTATTATTTTCATCGTTTCAAAACACCACAAAACTGAGATACAATGAAAAGATAGGAAGGTGTCGAAACAACTTCGAGTAGTCTTTAAGATCAGACACCTACCTTGGCCTAGCCGAAGTAAAGAAAAGGCATGTACAGTACGCACACCGAATGAAAAGTAATGCAGAGAAAATATGATGCAAGCGACAAAATAAGGTGGCATGTAGCAGAAGGCGAGGTCGATGTTAGGTCGTTGTCCGGTAATCCTGAAGGCTGGCTAGTATTCATTTAGAAGAAATTGCTTGTGTTTTGACTTGAAACAGGCTATCCGGATATCACCACGAACAATAGTGTTAATGGACGCATAAAAACCAAGGAAAATTCGTTTATATAATTTAAATAATTTATAATGATATTGTAAGTTCCTGTTTTGAACGTCGATAAGGCTGTCTGGTGGCATAGGCATTGGTGCCACTGTAGTTTATAGCATGCTTAATAGCCTGGCCGAATGCGTATTTGGTTGCTCATTGCTGACCTATGGATAGATATGAGATATTCAACTCCAGTCGTTACGCACACCCAAACAGTGTCGTTTACTGCTGAGCAATGTAAAATCAGCATAATTGGTAGTAGCTGTCGTAGTTAGTGACCAGAGGGCTGACATTACTTAACTGGTCTTAAACGAAAGCTAGGTGTCGCACTGTTTCCAAAAATACAAATTTAACATCTGGTCTGGGTAATGGAATCACATAGAAATAGCCCCTAAGGCTCTTATAAATGCGTCTGTGGTTCAATCTCTATTTGACCGCAGCATCGTTTTTGCATCCACGAAGGTTTTTCTCCTATTCGCCTATGCATCACTTTTTCGATGTTGGCTAGGATTGAAAAGGAATTTATGATGTGCTAGTGTTGGTGATATACGGTTCCATTACCGATAATGCTATTACCGAGATGGACATTACCGAGAATGCTATTACCGAGAAGGACAATATCGAGAATGGACATTACCGAGAACGTACATTACCGAGAATGGACATTACCGAGAATGGCCAATGCCAAGAATCTAACGGACGTTGTCGAGAAATTTATACATGAGAATCGATACCGAATGTGGCAACGCCGTGATGCACACACACGACCTGTTCATATGCATAACATGCCTGCATTGCATACATTGCATTCTCGATACTGTCCATTCTCGGTGGTGTCCATTCTCGGTAATGTCCATTCTCGGTATTGTACTCTCGGTAATGTCCATTCTCGGTATTGTACTTCTCCGTAATAGCATTCTCGGTAATAGCATTCTCGGTATTGACCGAACACCGGTGATATACAGTGTCACATACATTGAGGAATGATGGCTATATCAACTGCATGATTACTATTGCGAGCTCGTATGGTATATATCGTCCTAAGATTGAGGTTTTCAACCTTTTTGTTGGCTGTGGCGCCTTCCGATCTGAAAATGTTTGGTGGCCCACCTCTTAGCCTGGTCATAGTCCTGCTCAATGCGTGATAATCGCTGGCGGCGGCCCCGCTTACTCTACATGTTAAAATCTAGACCTCCAGCGACATGAAATCGCGCAAACCGCGAGGAAGTTTTTCAAGTTGAATAAATCTCATATAAAAAAACGACTAACGCAATAATTTTGGGAGCCCATCGAGCTCAAGACAATTGGGGGGTTTAGGATGTGGCAGTTACGCCTTGGTAACCTTTAGAACTCTTGTGAACATAATCGTCGTCTGTTGTTCCGCGAACGTACGTGGTGAAACATCCTAGCATCCACGAACTCGATCAGTTTGCGTGACGCGGGTTTTAGTTCCACTATGGTGGAGAATAAATATAACTGTGACAGCGAAACGATTTTGGGCCAGCTTTAAAAAATTCTTAACTTGATTTTGGTGAATGGAATACATCAGAGAATTGGAGGAAGAATTTAAAATATGCAAGCTGTGCGTGTATATCTTGTAGGCCTACTTACCGAAGTTGCGATGTCACAACATTCAACCCAACGATACAATCATTTCATGCAGCAAGGCCGGACATTTCAGACCCACTTCAAAGATTAATTCCCTGCGCCAAATCATCAATTCATTACTTGTCGTTGCGGTGGTGCCGCATACGCCCACATCAAGTTGATAATTGATAATCATAAATTGCAACTATGGCATTTTTTGTGAAACAATATTGCGACCTGCCGAAGTACCGTAAATCTACATCAAAATCACACTTCAGTTCGAGTATAACGCACACCCATTTGAACGGCATATGACATATGATCTACGGCATTAACTTCCAGGTATTATATAATCGAAATTATTTTCGTTGTTGTAAACCATGTGTTATCATCATAGCCGTTTCCATTCCCATTTTCAACTTATACATTGCGACACCACACGTGTCACTACGTGTCATCAGAGTCGGCTGAAAACTTGATGTTTTTTTTTATATGAAACCAGGGATATATAGAGTTCTAGTCACAGTTGGGAGTTGGGCCACATAGAGCTATTCGCAAAATTGTAAATTTAGCTAAAGTTTAATTATATTTGTTAAATTATTCGCTCAAAACATATCCCTGCATAAAACTCGATAATATGAATTTGAATATATGTTTTGAGCGAATAATTTAACAAATATAATTAAACTTTAGCTAAATTTACAATTTTGCGAATAGCT
>ATSW01014804.1:0-10605 GCA_000444245.1 Botryllus schlosseri | reverse complement strand
GTGACTTGACTTGACTTGACTCGACTTGACTCGAGTCACCTCCAAAAATCGAGTGACTTGACTTGACTCGAGTCACCTTCGAAAATCGATTGACTTGACTTGACTCGAGTCAAAATGTGCAATGACTCGAAATGACTCGTGACTCGAAGGTAGTGACTTGATCCCAACACTGTGGTATATACCACTATCCTCGTGCTTCGCGCTTATCGAATAGTTATTTCGAAAATATGATGATTGTTTAGCGAAAGGAAGCAGAAAGTCAATTTGACGTCATTGTTCCAGCCTGTCGCAGGCTCAGACGGGCTGATATACTGTGTGTGTCTGCCACTACACCAGCTTCCAAATCAGGCTTTCGGTTACGTAATAACAATAGTGTTATATCAATTATAGTGCAAAAATATTAATTAACTACGGCTAGTGAGAGCTACGATAGCTCCCTTGCATTTTTGAAGACATCATCCTCCGCCAACTCTACCGTTAACTCTGATCATGTGGGCGAAGAGAGGATCAAAATTATATAGGAATATATGGAAGAACCAATATTATTGACATAATTCATTCTAATCATTTAACGACCAAATGCATATAGTAAGCCCCCAGAAGTTTCATTAATAACCCTACGGTGGGCCAAAAATAAGTGTTTATTTGTGCTGGAGGGGGCTAAAAATGTGGAATCGACCCTGGTTACAACTTGCAACACACAACAACCTAAATTGCTAGCGCCGAATGTTCCTGTCCTGGCAATCTGAACCCCACAAGACAAATGCTATACCGCAAGAGAAAAAAAATTGCCAGTAAAGAAATACCAATTTGAAATTGTGTGCGTCTATTAGTTTAGTTTAATAGGCACTTTCAATATCGTATTTTGATATAGCACACAGGAGGCCACGAAATAGCATCATGTTACGGAGTCATTATACCAACGGGTACGCCCGCCGGAAAATGTTTAATTATGATTGACGGGCCCTACCGAGCGAGATAGTGTAATGGTGGTACAGCCGGCTTCCTGATCGGTAGGTCGTGGGCTCGATCCCTGACCGGGTCAGAACAAAGACTCGAAAAATGTTGTCTGCGGCTATCCTGCTAGGTGATCAGCAATCACTGAGAGCATAGAGGAGAAAAAATGGGGGTGCAGACTAGATGACCTTACTATAAAGGTCGCAACGCATCTCCGTCATCAAAATTATCTCCATCTCAATGCTGCAGGCGGAAAAAGAATATAATCTCTCTCTCCCTACGGGTTCCAAGACACCGCACTCAGCTCTGCCTGTAAATTTGATTACGTGAGCAGATGGAGGAAAATTGATAGCAATGGGCAGGGTTGTAATGACTCGAGTCACGATTTTCCGATGACTCCACTTGACTCGAGTCATTTTCTCAGAATACGGAAATGTCTCGACTCAATCAATCTGTGTATTGACTCATACTTAGACTCGAGTCATTGCGCATGACTCGAACCAAGTCAAATGACTCAAGACTCAGACGGCCAAGACCGACATTTCATTGTAACTTCTAGGAATATTAAAGTCACCACACTATTGGGATTTCGACTATTGGTACTGGTATTTGAAAATGTGAAACTGCTAAAAGTGAGGATAATTATGCGAACCATTCGATATCACGCGACAGATGAGTTATAAAAAGTGGGTTTAACAATACTTTAGCTGGAAACTGAGCAGTCAACACAATGACTTGGACTCGGAATCGAGTCATAACACCAGGACTCGGACTCGACCTTCTGCTCGATGACTTGGACTCGGTGATGAATTGAAAATGACTCGACTTGACTCGACTCAAAGCTATAAAAGTGAGATTGACTTGTGACTCGATCGGAGCCTTTTGACTTGGTTACAACCCTGGCAATAGGCCTATATATGCAATTCCAGGTGATATTTACCGATTCAATCATGAATTATGGAGAATTTTCGCGCTTGGTGCGTTTAGGCGCAAAAAGCTTGTTCGCTAAAGAGTAGGCTACAACAAATCTCGCTGGTAAGTCGCGGCAAAACGAACACCCTGATGAGGATCTGGGGGTGACGCCCCCTATAAGTTCGGTTTATCACCCTATGGTGGCCCAAGACCAATGTTTTTTGGGGCTGACGAAGTGCTGTTTCGGTTCTGACGCGGAGTAGTATACGACGCACTATTTTTATTCGAACTGAATGCTGACATCACCGAGCATCGATCGACCGTACCGTGTGCTTCGTATAGCGGTTGAGATTGTTGGCAGACCAGACCACTGACGCTCACAAAATATGCCTGAAGCTATACTAGACAGTTTCCCAACCTTTTTAGCCCACGGAGTACTTTACGCGAGGGCCAAAGCCCGCGGAACTAAGTAATGAAGACTTAGCTTATTGAACATTATAGCAGTGACATGTAAACATAACAGTTTTCTTTTAGGTATACATGTGCTATAAATGCAAATTGGAATGGGAATGACCTATCTAGTTAAAACTTCGGTTGGAAATGAAGTTGTCGATGACAATCGAATTCGGAAGCACTGGATTACATACAAGACAATCGAACGATAGCTCACTAATCGGGCGGCTCCGGTTCGATTCCAGTCGAAGGTTTATCTAGGCTCATATTTCCCCGCCCAGAAAAAAGACCCGACGTAAGAAAGCACTCACAAGGAATGGAAAGAGCTAGAAAGGGCCGCGGCTTCAAAAAGGTCAACATCGAAAATAAATGTGACATCGGGCACTCTAGGCCAGAGGTCTCAAACACGCGGCCCGCTGGAGCATTTTGTGCGGCCCGCGACGACATTTTAGATTTTTAATAATTTGACAATATATAGGTGTCACATATATTTTTTCAGGATATAAAGTGAAAATTCACTCTTAAATTGCTCCGAGACCATTCGTCAAACTTCACTATCACATCAATTGTAAACGCTACCATGCTGTCGAAGATTCACGATCTCGCCTCATTTCCAATTCATGATGACAAAATCTGACCCTTAGACGTTTCATGACCGAAATTTGTTAGTTGGACTTGGCCGCGACTTTTATTAGAATTAGCCTACTCAGAATAGGGCTAACTCGATGGCAAAATGAAAATGACTCGAGTGGACTCGGAGTAAACTCGCAATGCCGTGAATTTGTTAGAACCATGGAATCAACAAACTATCAGGGAATAGTAATAGATCAGAAGGTCGCGGCTTGGTATTTCGCTAACTAAGCAAGTAGTTATGGCAACCATTGACAAACTGTTAGTTACATCTTTGGTCGCTAAACCATGTTATTAAGGCCACTTGAAGGTATCGAGTACCGTAGTGGTGCGCTCCAACGATGTAACGACAATGGGCCGTTCGGCGTTCCGACATTTCAATCACTAGGACACATTCAATAATATATTCATATTATATTTTTCTCCTCCTATATTTTAAGATATTTGGCCATGAGATTAATAGCCTACTTATCAGAAGTATACCCGAATCCTGGATTGGAAATACAATGCTCATTTGCTCAACTTAGAAATGTTTTGATATCAGATCAGTCTCTATTATCAATCTGTTAAATTCGAAATATTCATAGTAGCTGCAAAATTATAACCCGATAGCTTCTATGATGGCATCATACATTTGTCCGCCCATATGGTGTCTATCTTGATATCAAGTACAACAACAATTCTATTCAAATAGTTATAAATGTGATGATTCTTTTCGTGCCAGGCCTAAACGGATACCAGAGTAAATCACATTTTGACGATGTGTGTTTACTGTCAGTCCGCTGGATCGGCTCACTTTCAATAGGACAATTCCTTCCGGCCAAATAAGGCCTACTTGGAAAGACCGCATAGAATAACCCTATAAATGCTGCGGCCCGCGGCGTCGTCAAAACTGGAAAACTGGCCCGCGAGCACATTTGAGTTTGAGACCTCTGCTCCAGGCCGAGGTGGATGTCAGTCTGAAGGACCGCAACTGCGCGTCGTTCAACATCCTCCTATCTGTTCATGACACCGCATTGTACATCGTGTGTCTTGTTCAGATGAAATATAACTCGACGAATATTGATGCTTTAGAACAGTGATTCCCAACCGCGGCCCCCAGCTAGCCTTCTTGCGGCCCAAAAAACATATTAAGAAATCTAGGTATGACAAAAAATAAAATTTATAAAATGCACTTGCTTGGCTTGGAGTCTGGAGTTTCTAATTAGGATTGCAGGACAGTCGTGAGTAGACTGCTAACGTTACGTCACTGCTGTATCAATGCACTGTGCACTAACTTTACAGTTGAACGAGCAGTAGCTATAGATATAGGTATAGACAGGACCATAACTGCGGCACGCCAAACCCCCAATGGTGGGGGGCGAGCTCGAAGGGGGTCCAAAATTATTTCGTGAATTAGCATACATTATAGAGTATTTTTTTGAAAAATTTTCGCTCTAGGCGTCATTTCATGCGGCCAAATATCGTGATTTTGGGGTACTCATCCCCCAAGAAAAAATAGAGTTATCGAAATGGGCATATTGGCGTTGGCCATTACCGCGCCACGACGCACCAAGACATAGCAAGTTTTAGGCCATATAACATGCGACTCCAAGAAGTGTATCAGAACGATCGGCAGCGATAAAACCCTTATGCTGACGGAAACTTCGTTATATATACAAATTACCCTCTTGCCAATCTGAACCTCATAAAACAAGTATCATCCCACAGGAAAAAATTATATTCCAGTGAAGAAATACCAATCGTGTGCGTCTTTTTATTTAGCAGCCTACATTTTGGCGATTCTATATTTTTTGATATAGCCGACAGGAGGTCACGAAATAATATCATGTTACGGAGTCATACCAATACGGAGTTCTGCAGTTTCCAAGAAACCTTACTCATTTCTACCGGTAAATATGATGACGTGAGCAGCGACGACAAGAAATTGATGGCAATATATATGCAATTCCCGATCATATTGACCGATTTGATCATGAATAATCAAACATTTTCGCGTATCGCACTGGCTCACTTAACAACACAACTCATTTCGTGGCAAAAGCGAACAAGGTGATGGGGGTAGGTTTATCACGCTATGGGAACCCAAGACCCTAAGTTTTTTTGTCGGGGGCTGGGACTGACGAAGTGCTGTTTCGTTCCTGCCAATTGGTATACGCCCGAAGATGTTTAATTATTATTGAGGATCCTACCTTTTCAAACACACCTCCCTCGGTCCTACCTGCAAAACTACTTACGTGAGCAGAGAGAGGATAAAAATTGATAGCAATATATATGCAATTCCCGATGATATTGACCGATTCAATCATGAATTACAGAAAATTTTCGCGCGAAGAGGCGATAAAAGCTGATCCACTAAACGGCCCCGACAGCAGCATTATTGGTAGTCCTATACCTCACGGCCGAATAGTTTGATAGGTCCGGTCTTTATCGAAAGCTAGTGTCGCACTGATTCCAAAAATACGAATTGAAATCTCGCCAGGTCAATAAAACTACTCCGAAATAGCCACCAAAGGTAGATTGTCTGAACAATGGGAGCGCAGCAATACGATGACCACAACAATTAACAATGGCCAACGTCGTCGAGCGATTGATCGAAACAATGCCAATTTTCATATTTTGATGACTATTTTGGGTCCGTTTCATTGCGCAGGTATTCGCGCGGCTCCGACCGTACTATGAAATTCTAAATTTGGCCCCGAAACCGAAAAAGGTTGGGAACCACTGCTGTGGAAAGTCTGTAACCCGCAAATTAAGCGCCAATAGCTTTCGGAAAATTAGCTTCAACCACCGAGTCACACCAATCCCCAATTTATCGTTATATGAATATATACCGACTTGCATTCGAAACATATATTATTTCAAAATACGTGTGAACATATAACTCAAGAGTGAGCGAAAGACGACTATTCAATACGTACTGCAATTAGGAATCAGTGAGTACCCGCGCTTTCTGCACAACGCCAAGCACTACACGGACAATTCGAGACCGACGGACAAATTACAAGTGTGCACAATTGATCACGCAGACAACATAGAGTGTAACATTCTTTGAAGAGCAGAGCTATACTTCAAAAGTCGCAAAAAGCAATGACTGTGTCGTAATTTTGAATGAAAGATTCGCAATCTCGTAAGAACTTATGCACTAGTCCAAGCGTGTGAAATAACTTTCATGTCTGTGCATTCGCGTCCTGTGGTTGGGCCTGAAACGCCGCCGCGGTCGGTGCCAATTTCATCGTAAAAGCAATGGCCTTGTAGAGCAAAGACCGAACTAGCGAGGGGCAATTCGGACTTTCGGTCATGTATTTGATGGACAGATGCAATTCGTAAAACGTGAGCCTGAAAAGGAATGAAAATATTCAGACTCCACCAATGAGCCCAGCAAAGACTTTGCGAGTCATTACGTCACGTAATAAAGTGCGTCCCGTACGAACAATCCTAATATGCAAAACAAGAATGCAAAAATTACTTCAAGTAGAAAGACAAGCGATTGAGAAGTAGGACGTTAAGAGTCGAGCCATGCAAATTTGCAACATGACTCGAGTCAACTAATCTCAAATATATTGATTTTGAGTCTTCAAATATCTTAAGTTTGCTTTTTCGATTTCAAAGCACTGACAAAGGATTAGTGTTGATCACCTGGCTTTGCAAAGTAGAATATTGGATGACTGGAAAAAAGTGCGTCTCCGGGTCACAATTCATTCCATATTTTTGATACGTGGACACCAAGTACAGTCATTCAGAAAACGTGACTTGAGTCATCCGGCTGCATTCATGGTTTGCATTGCCCAGTTTGTCAAGGCAATTTCACCAATGAAGGTGACGAGAATCTATACAAATCTAATCTTTTCTCAACAAAATCTCAATCGTAATAAGTACTTCCTTTCTACGTCATCTTTAGGTATCTGGGGTACACCTTTCAAGTTGCCCCATCATCCTGTACTTTTTGTAGTCAGTGGCATTATGTCTACTTATGCATGACTACTTTGGTCCCAACAGCAAAGTGCTTTTTTCTTGGGGAATTAAACTAGCTACATTTGCAGACTCGAGCACTCCTGTAATTTGGCAGAAGAAAGTATACAAACCCTTTTACTTGGCCAATTAGGTTCAAATGAAACTTTGTGTTAGCATTGCCCAATCAGCAATTCGTTCGCAGTAGAACTGCAAGAAACATGGGTCAGCTGACCCTTGAATGGAGAGACTGCCATGATATAGATGTATAGTAGCAGACTGAGTTGTATGAGAACCGCTGACCTACACCGATCTCAGAGACAGACTTTGTGGCCTCAAGAGATGAAATTGAAAACAAGTGTTGTGCTTTTGAAACATATTTTACAAGTGTTTCGCCACGGCAATTGAATAATTACCCATCCACACCAGTGTTGGGATGACTCGAGTCACCTTTTTCGTATGAATTGACTTGACTCGAGTCACTTTTCTAAAATGACTTGACTCGGCTTATCAGAAATGTGGATTGACTTGTGACTCGGAGCAAAATTCACGAGTCAATTTCAAGTCATCAAGTAATCGGTGGCGATAAAAACCACTGTATCTTGCATATGTTCGGATTGTACGCAAAAGGCTGGTGTAACCATGAGAGCGACAAATCATTCAATGATCGTGCGTTTTACTGAGCCTCCATTGTTCTCTCACAAATAAATTGATCGCAAACGAAGTGATCGAAGCTTACAGCTTACGTTGTCGTAAACTAGTTTAGTAAAGTAATTTAATTGCAAAATGTTTATTTCTGTTCTCTGTTCATAACTTAACCAAGCCTCCTGTTTTATTGAAATTGAATTCCAATGTAATTTATATAGCCCTCAACCATCAGCGCAGGCTGGAATTGTATCATATCAATTTGTGAATGGGTAATGTATTGCATCTTATCAACTCGTTTCTCTATTCTCTATTTTGGCTGGCAACTAAAGTCAGAGGCTATGCAATTATGCTTATGTAGTTAAGCATTTCTACGTATATGTGAGTATTAAAGTGCCTTCTTGCGTTTATATTCAACTCTATATTCGTTCATAGGTCCAGAATCAATAACCACTCAAACTGTATTTCAGACAGCTAGCAAAATGCAATGACGTAAGCATGCCTAATACTTCGAAAAGGCAACTTGACTTGAATTGTGACTTGACTTGACTTGACTTGAGTCACCTCCAAAATTCGAGTGACTTGACTTGACTCGAGTCACCTTCGAAAATCGATTGACTTGACTTGACTCGAGTCAAAATATGTAATGACTCGAAATGACTCGTGACTTGAAGGTAGTGACTTGATCCCATCACTGATCCACACACATTTTAACATTTCTGATGATTGCTGGCACGAGACATAATTACTGAAGAAAATGATATCACTGACCTAGAATAGGGGTTTCTTCTGGACAGATAACGGTAAGTTAGAAATCGATAGTAGAGAAAAGGTGTCATAATCAGTGTCTTTCCCCTGAAAACCAAGGCATTTGCAGTCATAGTTCGACGGCATTGGCATAATATCACAAAACAAACATCTCTTGACCTACCCGAAGGCCATTACCACAGAGATAGGCATGATGAGGATCTCGTTCATCGCTATGAAGCGGAATAACGTGGCCTGGTGCTTGGCCACATGATTTATGATTTTGCGTAACGGTGGGTACGAATTACTGCCACGGATGTCAATCATTTGCCGGGAGAAACTGCAGGTGTGCAGTAGAGCGAAGACAGTGACTGGCATCAACGCGACTGAAATGGAAAAACATATATTGATTATATTGGTTTCGCAGAACTTTCGAAAAAGGGTCTGCTATGATCAATGCCTATCGTATCTCTTAATTTGAATCATGCACTTGACAGGCGACCTCAATGATCCTATATGCAGCTTGCAATCGATACATAAACACACCCATGTGCAATTATCACAAAGAGAGACATTGATTGAAACAGAATCAGGCTTTGTCAATGTCACTACATCGAACCAATTTGAGCCGAGCTATTTTCATTAGCCATACAAACTCTCAGTCACAGATAATATTCAATACTTAATTTCATGTTTGAATGGCAATGTCTTTGTTAAAATGTCACTTTGTCATCGAGCTATCACAAGTAGTGGGACTGTAAACAGGCAGATCGATGCTGCTATCGACACAGACCAAGTACAACCTGATCGTCAGAGTGACTTAGAAGAGAGAATCGAAAATTACGAGCTCAGACCAAAATCACAAAATGATCCACCATTCATTTTACCAGAGAAATTGCCTTTGGCACGCAGCTCCAGCAAAGACGCACATTGTGAGTTAGTGAAATATGAAGATAGTATAGTAGGCTAATTGTACAATTAAAGACAACAGAGTGGCTTCTCGAAACCGCAAAAGAGCACAAAACACCGAGTCAATAATTAGCAGATAACGTAATCTGAGGCCACAACTTGATATCTTTTGGGTCAATGGCCATTATAATGTCACTGGACCCCAGACCTTACTTGTAATTGGTTGGCCAAACAGAAAAATCAGCGAAAACATCAAATAGTGTCCACTATCTTCTGACATCACTAAAGCCAAATGATGTCGAGTCAATTTGAACTCCGGTATACGTTGGTGTAAACGTAGCGCACAAATAATGCCATTCGCTAGCATTGCCCTTGTGAAGAAGTGATTCATGTCAAATGCACTGAAATGAAACAAACATTTAATACGTTAAGGCCATTCAAGCTGTAGTGCATCATTTCAAAGAAGTTTACGCAACATACCTGCAGAAAAACAAGTATTGTATGCTCAAAAACATTAAATACGCCCGAAGCACCCACATTGCCGTTCCAACTTTTCTGGCAGCCATGAAATTCTAAAACAAGAAAAAGGGTCGCAGATAGATTTCAGTAAGAAATCTGCCTACTGAAATCTGCCTGGAAGAAAGCAATTAGGCTATCCGCAAATTTGAGTTTCATTTTGTTCAAACATCACAAGGACTAACACATTTTTATCTTACTATAATGGAGCCAGTATCTCTTGCTTCCTGGGTGTTTGCCTCCTCTCGGCGAAGATCATCCTCTCTCTCGGCCATTTTTCTAGGATTAGTAGCTTTGCATTTCTAATACAATGTACCAATGATAGATAACAAAATACACACAGTTAAGTACCCTGAAATTCATGAAGTAACTTCACTTTCCTTCCAAGTAAAGTGTGGTCCATTAATTTCACACTTTACCATCCACCGGTTATGAATTTCAAGTTAACTCATTACCACACTTTCATTTCAGTACCTAGACTGGTTAGTGAATACAAATTCAACAGTGGAACTTAAATACCATACCACTCCTCTACGACATACCGAATGTGAGATCCGAATCAAACAGTATTACTAGTCGTATGGATTCTGGCTGCTACAACATACCCTCGCTAGACAGATATCAACGACACGTTGACGTAACCTGAATATTGCAGCGTTATAGATTATCATAAAATGCTGCCACTCGCCACTATTGAGTTGACTATACAGATTACTAACCTACCAGAGATGAGCGGATTTTGAATTTCTATGTCCTAATCCATTCCAAATCCGAACGTTCAAATCCAAATCCTAATCCTAATCCATAACATTTTCATACAATACAATACATTGGGTTATAATTTTCATCTGAACAAGCTACACATACAATGTACAATGCGATAAG
>ATSW01014802.1:0-11955 GCA_000444245.1 Botryllus schlosseri | reverse complement strand
CATACATAGGGTTATCATATTTCAGCAACCCAAATTCGGGACACTCTTTAGCGCCCACTAGTGGATTTCAATTGAATTATGACGTCACAGTAGCAACGCTTTGCTCATAGACCCGAGGTTGTCACCGTTCGGTTCAGGAGTATGTGACTGTGTGTTGTGTAACCGGGACCGAAAGCACATGTTTTAGCCCCCTCCCGCCCAAATAAACAATGATTTTGAGCCCACACTATGGGCTAATCGATACAACTTCTGGGCGACTCCGCCTCCAATTTGAAAATGTTCCATGGCTCAAATCAGAATTTTACAATATTAAGCTGCCGAAGGCAGCATAGCGAGAACAACTAATAGCTACGCCAGTAAGGGCGTACTACAGAGTTTCCGCAATGGATCCACAACAGTTCTAGTTTAGATTTAAGACATGATATAATATATACATTTAAGATATATATATTGGTAGGAATTTAGTGAACAAGACATTCTGGTGTTTTAGCCAAGGGATCTTCATCCGTAAGCTGTCATAGGCGGGCTTGACCCTACCGACAAGAATTCAAAGCATGGGTGTTTTGGGTAGATATTATGTAACATAAAATTTTGGAGTATATAGGATAAAGAGTTCTTATGGGAAGATAAAGTGTAAATAAAGGTAAAGTCATAATAAGGAAATAAGATTAACAAAATAATTTATAGTATAAGCAGAGGGTAATAATATAGTAGCATGAATATGACTCAGTCCAAAGCAACTCTACCATAGCATCTCACGTCGTCAGGGGTGGTAGAGATGTAGGTAGGGCGTATTAGCCTCTCCTTTTCTATAGCAAATACCGGTAATGCTTACGGCAGAGGGATTATAACAATTTTGAGTGAGTTTAAATACATGAACTTGTATGGGGGGTGAATTTCTACGAAAATGGTTGATTTCAAATCGTATTTTAACATACTTCTAATTCAAAATCAGACAAAAGCAATACATTTTTGAAAAGAACTAGTTTCATACTTTAGGATTCTGCAATAAAAAAAAATTTGGAAAATTTTGTTAGTTCAGCAGTACCTTACGGCCTTAAAAAGCGGGACGTTTGGCTGACTGGTCGGGACGCCGGGACAAGACGGTAAATAGCGGGACTATCCCGCCTAGAACGGGACGTATGGTAAGCCTAGGCATACACCGACTCATTATATACATACACACTATCCGTGTATATCTATACCATGAGTACACATGATGTGCATATACCGCTGGACAAGGAAAGTGCAGATAAATCCTCGTACTGCTTTCTAAGTTTTGCACCATCCCTTCATGCTATCCCAATAATGCATGAGCGCCAAGCCGGGAAGTCACCGATACCAGTGCTACTAATCAGGTCTTTGGTCTGACCCGGCCGGGGATCGAAACCTCGACCTACCGATCAAGAATCCGAACGCTTCACAACTATGCTATCTCAAGTGTAATATTGGGAACCGCATCACAACAACAGCATATACATGTTATTCTGAGACTAATATTGTGGAGCAGGGGCTCCAAAACCTTTTTGGACCGTGGTCCCTTTGCAAGCTGAAAAATAAAATAAATGATTCCACATTTTTCAATCGTTATAAGAACATTGCTAGTGTTTCAGTATTCATATTGTGACGCCTATACATTTGTCGCTCCGTTGTTCTTTTTCATGATTCAAGAAAAGCTAACATTTTTGCAGAGCCCACCTTCGTCTATGCCGTGGTTCTCGAAGCTGACAATATCGCCCCTGGTGGGCAATTCCTAGAGATGAACGAAAGCTGTTGAAATATAAGTACTATCGTGGCCAATGTTTCCTTTAATTTTCGACGAGACTGCGCACACTCACCAACTCACTGCGCAGACCCTTGGACGACCGTGCGTTACGACTAAAAAAAAGGTCATCACTTCGGTTTTTTTGTGCGCAACTTACATTTTCTGTGCGCAGAGACCGTATCAGCACTGCGCATTTGCGCACGTGCGCAGCTCAGAGGAAACATTGATCATGGATTACTAAAAATACGGCCTTACAGTCTGCCTGTTGACCTGAAAATTAAGAGGCCAGTTCTGAAAAAGTCTAAATCTCACAGTTATGCCTACGCATATGGTAAGTAGCGCGCAAGTCAAAACCACAGTGAATTCTGACTAGGATTTATTGTCTTAAGATGATGGAATATAGTTTTAACACGGAAACAATCATTTAAGTCTCAAAAGAGCTGCTAGTCAGGTGGACAATTCACGGATATTACTGCAAAAACTCGTGCGGATGAATACAGTTGTAGTTGTTGTTGAAGTCAAGACATTTGTAGTTGTTCGCGTTGAGCCGTGTGTTGCTGGTCGTCGCGTCGCACTTGTTTCTTTCGCTATGTAGAGTATATTCACGAGCTAAGGGTCAGTATTATCATTTGATAGGTTAGTTGGTAATCCGGTTACTGTTCCTCGACAGTGCCAGCGGTTCAAGTTGACGCGAAGAACGTCGTGTTCGAACGGATCCATTGTAGTATCATAATCTGCTTGCTCGCTAACATAGTCTTGGATACGGTAGTCTATTTTGACGAATTGTATAACTGGTAGCGTTGGTTCTAAGACATTTATAATGATGAAGGCATGTTCATTGTAACTGCTTCTATAGCATTTCATTAATTGTTGCAAGGCTTGGATACGGTGCTGTGCCAGAATACTATTTTACTTCAGTGATGTATAATTTGCTAATATTCATTTTCTAGTGTAGTTGATAGGCGATGGTTCTCAAGTGTTGCGTGGTGGGGTGTACTTCTGGATATACTATTGCCAAATCTGCTAAAGTCTCAAGCAGGGGATCAGCATGTTATATACTATGAGCTATGTTTGGAAAACTTTCCGAAGATTAAGAATGCCATAAAATTGGCAATCAGAATTGAGGGTGCAGATGCAACATAATGGGATACCTGTGCCTTTACCAACATGGTTCCGCACAAGCAGAAATACTCTGCTCAAAAGAAAATGCGAGCTACTAAACTTCCCAAGCTATTTGGACAGTCTAACTCAGTGGTTCTTAACCTTTTTTCATCCAGCGCACCCTGTCAAACATTATCGTGCCTCAGCGCCCCCCAACCTCATATTGTAAGGAATGTAATAAAGACAATGAGTAAGAGGGAGGGCCGTAAAAGCACTTCGCCAACCCCTTAAAAATGAATGCCTTGCGCACCCATAGCAAGATAAACCAAACTTCTGAGGGCTTCGCCCACAAGAGCCCCGTAGCGTGCTTTCGATGGTCAGCAAAGTTTGTGTGGCCTGGTCGCTCTAGGTACCAATTTTTTCTATAATGCATGAATGAATAGGTATGTATGTATGTATGTATAAGCCGCTATAAATTTTTTATCCTCTCAACCCACGAAATCTGATTTACCAGTAGCGCTGAGTGAGCTGTTGTATGGGAAAATAAAGGGCACGTAATTAATAATTAAGCATATTCGGGCGTGCCCGTAGGTACAATTAATTCGTTACCAGGGACGTAACAGCACTTCGTCAGCCCCCCCAAAAAAACGTTGGTCTTGGGCCCCCATCGGTTGATAAACCAAACTTCCGGGGGGCTTCGCCCCCAGACCCCCATTCTGTTATCCGCCATTTGCTGATACTTATCATCTACATTGGGTGTCCACTGTCCATTTACCGAGCGTCTATGCGTATAGACGCGCGAAGCGCGAAAAGTTTCAATAATTAATGATTGAATTGGTCAATATAATCGGGAATTGCATGTATATTGATATCAATTTTTATGCTCTCTCTTCTTCCGTAAACAGATTTACCGGTAGAGCTGAGTGATGTGTGATTGAAAAGGTAGGACCCCTCAATAAGAATTATACATCTTCGGGCGTATACCCGTTGGCAGGAACGAAACGGCACTTCGTCAGGCCCGCCGAAAAAACTTGGGTCTTTGGCTCCCATAGGGTGATAAACCGACCGCCCCCATCACGTTGTTCGCTTTTGCCACGAAATCAGCTGTACTGTTTAGCGAGCCAGTGCGAAGCGCGAAAACTTCATTCATTCTAATTCATGATAAAATTCATTCACTAATTCATGATAAAATCGGTCAGTAAGATCGGGAATCGCATATATATTGCTATCAATTCCTTGTCCTCTCTGCTCACGTTACCAGATTTACCGGAAGAGCTGAGTGAGGTGCAATGTTTGCTCTAAGCTGCGCACGTGCGCAGTGCTGACACGGTCTCTGCACACAGAAAATCTACGTTGCGCACAACAAATCCGATGTTATGACCTTTTTTTAGTCGTTACGCACTGTTGTCCAAGGGTCTGCGCAGTGAGTTGTTGAGTTTGCGCAGACTCATCAAAACGTAGAGCGAACATTGTGAGGTGTCTTCGAAACTGTAGGGCCCGTAACTAATATTTAAACATATTTGGGCGGGCGAACCCGTTGGTATGACTTAATTGCATGATGTTATTTCGTGACCTCCTGTCTGCTATATATCAAAAGATATAGAATCGTCCAACAGGAATATCTAGTTTTAGATATCCCTGTCGCCCAATCGTACTAAACTAAAAGACGCACACGATTTCAAATTGGTATTTCTTCACTGGCATATAATTTTTCCCTGCCAGATGGAATTCCTCTTCAGGGGTTCAGATTGCCAAGACAGGAACATTCGGTGCCAGTCATCTAGGCGCCCATAGACAATTAAACCTATATGTCTTTTGTAGGCTATATATAACGAAGTTTTCGGTGTTAATTTGCTCTGAATACTCATTAAGGATATGTCCTACCGCCACATCATCTACTGCGAAGCCATTTTTCTGCCCCCATACCGCCCCCATGAGCCCAGTGCCCCCTATATCACCCCCTGAACGTTTCCGCCCCCTTCAAAATCGCCAGCGCCCCTTGGGGGGCGCTGGAGGCAAGGTTAAGAACCACTGGATTAGAGCATCGACAATCGTTGCGTCGTTATCACCGCAAGGAATCGATTCCCCCACAGCCTGAATCCAGCCTTGGATCGAACCATCCTGATTTCTTGCGACAACTAAATGTGGAGGATCATGGTTCTGAGTCTTGGTCTCTATGTCGTGGGCCTGAAACACAGACACATTGTTCAACTGTACACCTACATGCTAATTTGTGACATCGCTTTGAAAAAGAAATTGAAATCACCAGGCAAGGACATCCATGAAATGCACCCATTAATAGGTTTCTTCCTATTCCATTATGCTTTCCCATCCTATACCGTCATCTGATCATATATTAATTGAAGTAGCAATACGGTATTGATAATGCATGCACCTGCTGCCCCAGCAGCGCGGATAATCCGCTCTTTGTCGGCGGTTAATTTTGGCATCCGAAAGTTCAGACTGTAATTTCAGCAGCTTGGTCAGCTCATCTTTGTCACCTCCACTGGACTGATGAAATTGCATGATATAACGTTTACTACTAACGCTGAATCATGATGAATTTGTAGGTTCCAATTTACCTGGAAAATCCTATCCAATATATTCATCATTTGTTGATAATTGCTTGTCATGTCATCAATAGTTGTTGGCGCAATTACGCTCTTGAAATCTTCTCTGACCTGAGACGGAAAGTAATACCGTCACGAAACACTAATAGAGGTGGTGATATTCACGTCAGCATTTTGATCACCTGTGTAGCCTACGGCCGCATTCCAGTGCATAGTTGTGAGGAACTAACTAGGCGTCAAATACCCATGTTGAAATGTCCATGGTCTATTTTCAGTGGGCTATTACGGGGATGATGTTACGATTTTTAGTAGCAGGCTTTCGGTCGGAGTTCGTCAGTTAATTTGACCCTTGACCCACTGATTGCGAGGTCAGACGGTCTACCGCCAAGCTATTAAGCGAGCACAGTAAACCCGACACTGCGATTGGAAATTTCCGTTCTTCTCCAACACTACTGTGATTTTATTCAAATCTTGTCTGGATATATATGTTTTTACACTATAGCAATTTTATGAATGTACTCGTTTACACAAACTTAATATAAGCCTTCAAGCCGTTCCCGTGATGACATATCGCCACAATGTATCTTTCATAAATCCACGCAACATAAAGCATTAGGCTCAGGTATTCCTAGACTTTTTATTCCCGCCACCCACATTCCGATTTGAAAATGTACTGCGACTCGGATCACGTTGCTTGGAGTGTACTCTTCCAACTAAATTCAGAGTAACATTCACGAGTTATTTTTGCTATCAAGGTAGGATCCATGCTTAATGAACATATGAGACATATATAATGAAGACAGGGTTGTCAAACATACGGTGCCCGTCCTGCGAAGAAATTCCCGAGTAAATTACTTTCTCCGTTGCGTGTGTGGTTTTGAATTTTAGACAAGCGAGATCGCCATCAACGAATACAGAGGCGTATGATTGCTAAACGCATTTCCACGCAGTTCGTATAGCACGCGTGAGGATAGCAATACCTCTCAGTTAAATTATAGTTCTAACAAATAGTAACCTCAGCGGCGAGGAAATTTGCTATCCGATATATACTTCTTAAATTCGCAAATTCGTCGCCTGTAACATAACTTTGCGCTGCGAACCTACATTTTACCGGAAATGCAGGCACTCTACCTAACAATTACAATATGAATGGCTTGGCTGTTTCTAATTCGAATTTGTAAACGTGAAAAGCAGTTCGAAAAGAATTTATTTCTCGCTGGTGATTCGAAAGAAAAAGGGGATTTGAAAACTGAATGGCAACACAGGCGCACTTCTGCACTTTTCAGCGATCAATCCACGTAGTGTGCAAAACCGAGTTTACTATTCAAGGCACGCGATGTTCTGTAAAGCGAATTCTCGAGTCATATTGTTTGGCGGCTGTTAAATGTACAAAATTCACATCGCGCCCGATTTGGACCATTGATCGTTTGCTACATTGTAGAATCATTTTTAATTTTCAAAATTTCGAATAAATCTTTCGTGGCACCCTTGTGAGACCTAAATGGCACACTGTTCGAAAACCACTGTTTTAAGCTGTTTGCAGGAATTACATGGTGCAACTTTTTGCAAATTTATCTATCTTTCATGAAAATTTATCGAATTTTGCGCAAAATAGAAAGGAGTGATTTTTTTTAAATGTAGTAAACTATTTCTATTATGGTTGTATTATCTTTGATTTGCATAACAAAGAGCTGTATGATGGATTAGCTGCATCGCAATATTACTAATGACGCAATTCCCAGATAAACCTCCGACACATAGAAACATGGCAGAGCCGAGACTCGAACCAGCAACCAGCAACCATTGTAATTTGATTCCTTCAGGGACAATCCGTAACTCGGTCATTATCTGAGTAATAAATAACTGGATTCTGTGATGACTGAAACATCCTCGTTCGTGTAGCGGTTTATGCCATGAAAAGTGATTGATTCCAAAGCCAATGCCTTATATCATTTCTCATCGTTTTGTCTCCAGACCTCGAGACATTGCACGAATTGACAAAAGAAAATGACATGTCGCTGGAAATCAACATGATGTTGAAAGATAAAAATGATCATTTGTGGGTGAAATACAGGTGAGCTGTAATCGAACGCTTCAATGAAACACACATATCTGAAAATGAAGCGCAAAAAGGAATGACAGTGACCACAGGTTAAGAACAACGGGTTTGGATTGCAACTCCGCAAGGCCAGACAGCTGAAACAAGACAAAGTAAAAAGTCATTTAATTCCATATTTTGGTGCGATTCGCAATGGAACTACTCGGTCACATGTTTCGTAGGTCTAAACTTTGTTAAAATCATTTTCACGTCAAAAAATGGTAAAATCGTCGATGTATTTGGGTCGAAATCGTCGACATTATCAAGTAATCGCCCCAGATCCGCAACGACCTGATGTCTTTCCCAATGCAAAAAACGTGACTGTTTTGCCCGAACCCTCCTTTCCAGCTCCTTCCGTATCACACCCGGCTCCGAGAACTACACTCTGCACGTATCCGGATTCTCCGGGAATGCCGTAGACGCTCTCTCCTATCACAACAATCAACAATTCTCAGCGAGCGACGCGGATCACGATGGCTCGCCGTCACGGGATTGCGCTTCTGAGCACGAAGCAGGCTGGTGGTTCGCCGACTCATGCGCCTACACCAGTCTGAACGGAAACTTCCAGCAAACAGACTGGAAGGGAATCTATTGGGGGTACAGTGACGTCGTGCTTCGCAACCTGTGCTGCTCGGAGATGAAGATTTCCAAAAGGTCCTGAAAACAAACGACAGTGACAACTAGCGGTGACGAGCTTTACGCAACGGACGCATCAGCGGAAATCTCAGCAGATATAAGCAACAGCACCATCTCGCGAATGCGGTCTTCGTCGATACACTCGGACTCCGTTGATATCTCAGAACAAATTTAACCTATTTCTGAACCGAACTCGGCCGTTGATAAAATAGAGTGTTTTGCGGCAGGATTGCTCACGTTTTTCATTTTGTTTGATCGCGTTTCGCGCGCTTCCGCTTTCGTGTCGCTGTGTGCATTTCTTGATTTTATTGTGCGTATATATACGCACACCCCTAACAAAATACGCAGTATTTAGAGACAAGGCTACCCGTATTCACAATCTGGTTTGGATACAACTGTGAAGCTACGATTCCCATTCCAGTGCAGGGTTGTGATGACTCGATTTCGTCTATTGGTGGTGGTAGTAGTTGAACATGCGACCCCAAACTGCTGCGTATGGGTTAAAGGGGTCAGACTGAATCGTCCCCCAGAGATTAGGTTCAGCGCCCTATGATGGCCCAGACCAACGTTTTCGGTGGTAAATTTGAACCGGTTGAATGTGATTCACGATATTAGAGTTGCGTTGTCAAAAACGGCAACTCCTCTTATCGAATTAGCACCGCGAAAGCGAACATGT
The DNA here is from genome assembly GCA_000444245.1 of Botryllus schlosseri. Taxonomy (NCBI): domain Eukaryota; kingdom Metazoa; phylum Chordata; class Ascidiacea; order Stolidobranchia; family Styelidae; genus Botryllus; species Botryllus schlosseri. The sequence goes on along the minus strand of ATSW01014802.1, from coordinate 3,109 downwards.
TATTTGTGTTGATTTCGTGAGGGAGTCATTCAGAAATTGCCAGGGGAACGTTTCGTGAATTTATTTGAAAAGTTTGAGAACCACTGCATTTATAGTCTAACCGCAGGCGACCAATATTTTAAAACCTGATTTCATTTGCTGTATTTGGACATTCCTTTGTTACTTCATTTCAATACCTATCATTTCTGCCTTCATCAACGGATCATCATTTGTCGTGGGATTGAATTTAATTTCAAAAGTGGTTTCGGTAACTCTCCTATAGAGCAGCTACAGTAGGGTTGTCCAAAATTTGAAAAATTTCGAAAATGCTGCGTTGTAATGTCTTATTCTATAGATTATTGATTAAAAACATCAACAAGCCTGAAAGAAGCTCTCAGGAACGTCGTTAAGATTTCTTACAAAGCGTTTGAAAGTAGCCGTCTGCATGTGGGCGGGGAATCGATGAAGTGGGCGGGCAATCACGAACCTAGAATTTTGATTGGTTGGAACCTGTAATAATAAGCTACTGATTGGCTGAAATACTGATTTTGTGATCATTGCTGGTCACGATTTCGTTCTACTCTGTTGTGTTGGTTTGCAGCCATTTCTGTTCGTGGCATTGGCGATATGGTAAATTGACGTTGTTAATGCTGCCATCGACAACAGCATAACGATCCAGTAATATATTTTCTACCTGAACACTGTGTATAACAGTTTTGTTACTTCTTGCACAGGAGCTTGGCCAATTAAGATAAGAATGAACTAGATGCATGCATCGTGCTACCTTCGAGCCTTCTAAAACATACCAGTTGACAACGACTGTAACTCATAAATTGCAAACCAGTAGTCAATTTCTCCTTATGGCTTGTTATGGTAAGTCGACGTCTCTCTCTAAAACGAACGCATATTACACTTTTTATTCAAGATTTAACAAAGGCAAAAATGCTATTTACAAAAGGCATCATTAAAAAGTATATCGCAGGGTCAGTGTTGCAGATCACTGGCCTTTGATAAGAGTAGACTTCCTGCTGTCTCCAAAAATCTTCCTATGCTGTTCCACAGCTTGAAGCAAACTTTCTCTTTGCTGTTCATTGTCAGTCAAGATTGCAGCATAGTCTGTGCTTAGCTTGACACCTCTTTCTGCGGCATCATTAACGACTTTGACAGAACTAACGTAGCAATTCATTTTATTGAATGAATCTGAAAAGTGCCAATCATCAACCGGTTGACGCAGCCAATCCCCAGAGCATTCAAAAACTTCAAATATGTACCACGACTGGGGCCCAATAAGGTCAGACAACGTACTGTCCTTGTTGATCTGTATAGTTGCATTCAATGAGGGTGGGCCCCTTCTGAAACTGGAAGTTCGCTCTACTTGCAGGAGCGCCTTTGCCATATTTTCCCGGGTTTCCTTGCTTTCCGTCGGTGAAAACAAGGCCTATACAGCGGTTTCCTCAACAATATACCAGTCGTGCTTCAAAAGCTTTCGTGAAGCAGCTGTGGAAACTTGCTCATCATATTCCTTATAACTCAACATGTGCTGAACGAATATCAAGTCATTACCAGCTGCATCACGACCAATGCTTGAATCCACCCACGCAGGGATATAAAAGAGAACCAAAAATAAATTGAAGCGGCGCAGCAGTTCAACTTCTTCAGATTTGTAATCTAATTGGTCGGCCCACATGAACATCTTTTGAGCATACAGAATTGTACCCATCCATCTCGCATGGTGTGCTGCACCAGGTTTGTGATGACGTATATCTTCATCTGCACCGAGAAGAGCAAGAGCATTAGTCACACATTGCTTGTAGTCATCCCGTGTGAAAAAATCTTTTCTGTTCAACAGTAGCTTGAACTTATCAACTATCATTGCAGCTCGTTCAGCAAAACATAGAGGAATAGTCAGAGTCTTGAATTGCTGTTCCCTGTCAAGACTGCTCCAGTTCCTTTTAAGGTGGGCAAACCATGCATTCTCTGGTCCAGTTGTGGCCTTTCCAAATAAAGATTTCCAAACGTCTTTCACTACCAGCTCATACACATGGTGCCGACATGCATGGTAGAACACCTTCCTTCCTAGAAGGTCTTCAAGAATCTTTGCTGCACCCTTCTTCCAGCCGCTGTTGCTTGCTGTAGTGTCAAAAACCAAAGCTGTTACAGCATCTTTTATATTCCAACTTTCAATTATGTTGAAAGTGGTTTCTGCTTGCGTCTGACCTGCAGCATTTTGCATCTTTTGAATGCCAAGTAGTTTTCCTTCTGAGTATTGAGGATGACAAGATAGGACAATTGACAGAGCCTCATACCGATTTCCTAATCTATCCTCTGTGAGCTTTCCATCCCAATGAATAGCAACATGTTGAGGTTTATTTTCTGCAAATTTTTCTGAAATATCCTTGGAAATTTCAAGACGATTTGTTTCCCTGGCTCTCTTTGTCGAAGATCTTGACAGAGAGAACATTGCTATGTCACCGCCACAAGCCGTAATAAATGCTCCGATCAGCATTGTTGCCTTGTTGTCTGTTAGTTGCAATCGATCCAGAGCTTGGGACACATGGGTATTATTCATAATATTTTTAGGTGCCATCAGCTTAATGGCTGTCGAGGTGCCAAGACCAACATCAGCATCATAATCAGAACTTGAACTCAAACTATCACCCTCTTTTGAAGATGAAGAAGATGCTAAAACAACATAGTCATCACTTGAGTCATGTTGAATGTTTTTAACAGTTCTATCCGCCATGGTTGCTGTTTTCTTTTCGATGTCTTTAGCGAGAATCTTGTCTCTTCCCAACATTATGCATTTGCGAGATTGCTGTTGATCTTCATAGAATGCAATGTCTTCGAGCTTTCTATCATGTGATAGATAAATGTCATTTTGTATTATTGCTATCGCATCTGTACTTCCAATATCCCACAACTTGTCCAAATCTTCCGTGAATTTTTTCCTCTTACCCTTGGGATCACTTTCCCGTTTCATGGTCGCCTTCAGAAAAATATATTTTTTGTTCAGTTTTTCAAGTAATTTCACCGCATTTCCTTTAAGTATTGTGGCAATTCTCGCCATTTGCCACACTGTCATGACATCATGAACCACCACATTACATAGCTCACGAGTAGGGGTTGACTG
>ATSW01014799.1:0-13400 GCA_000444245.1 Botryllus schlosseri | reverse complement strand
ATACTAATCATGAAACAAATGAAACATGCCTACGTACAGAAAATCTTTATCTAATAATTGCATATGATGTTTTATCGCTATATAACGAGGTATTTGTAAGTCACACTGTCGATTTTCGGGCAATATGTATGTATCCACAAATTTATAAGTTCGAGCCTAAATCGAAACGTGATTTTATGACAACATTTCAGTTAATATTTATTCTATTTTTTGACAGTTGCGACCAAACATTCTTCTTTGGCTTGCTGCAGCTTAGATTATAATACTGAGCAAGAAGAGTAGTCACATTTGAGTTTTTTAGGGTATATGTGTCATAGGTCCCCGGGTCGTGTGCCATTGAACCCACCGGGTGGGGACCGATGACACGTTCGAGCAACAAATTTTGAACGTCCATAAATATTTTTTGAAAAGACGGATATTCATGTATATGTGCGCGATAGGTAGGGCTTGTATCAAAGTGCTGAGCCAGCAAAAGATCTGCTGTTTTCGGGGCCAGCGATCATTTTCCAATTTTTGACCCATCGGTACCACATCTCCCCTACGGCACATAGGCTCATTACTATGTCCCCCATTAGTAAATATCTCCACCTTAGTTAACAGACTACATTGTTCCAGCAAGTACACTTCTGCCTTTCAACAATCCTCCCTAAACACACAGCACCTCAGTTTTCAAAACAGATCAAACGACAAAGCAACGACTCTTCCTCAATTTATTTAAAAATGTATGTACATGGCAGACTGCATGTTGAGAAATCGGTCGGCAGGAAGATACAGGTCTCGAGTCAAAACGCAATTACGTAACCCGGCATATCAGAACGGCACCGATTCTCGCAAAGACAACGCAAGCGGCAGTTTCAATTGTATGATTCGTCTAATCAAATAGGCAGTAGACATAATCGGCAATGACACACAGTTTGCATTACTAAGGCTGGGCGCAATGATTGAACGCTCTAATCTTAATCACGTATCAATTCTAATGATTAGAAGATTCTAAAAGTAGTCGGAGATGATTTTTTCGGCACTGAAATTACACGCTTATCCACGCAAATTACAGTATCCACTATGGAAGCTTCGAAGTCACTATTGATCATGTAGCAGCTTACGAAACATAATACAAAGCTACACACGATACTGACCAAGCCACAGCATAGTCACATAGTGTAAGGAAACAGGCATGATCAAAAGAATTACAAATCATCTTCAATATGATGCAGAACTGGTATTAAATTGTATGCGGCAGCATAAAGGGACATACTGGAATACTCAGCGCAGCCCAGCCCGAGATACAACACCTCAACAGTACAACGCAGGCAGCAACGAAAGAATCGTACAGATCCAAAATCACGGCGGCATGATGAATCACAAGTATAAATCTTCTATAAAACCAGTATGAAACTTAAAACGAACACCGCGCGCACAAAATCCCACACGCACACACTCACAATGTGAAAAGCTCGCTAACGTAAGAACAAGGCTAAGAAATATTATCAAAAATAGCTCCGACGACAATATCACGACGGCTCACATCGTCATGATTCGATCAAAGAATGGCGGTCATGCTCATGCTGCGATGACACTTTTTCCCGACGAGCCTATTCGTTTTACCGCCCCGAAGACTGTTGAGGTTCCTACGCAGCGGCGTGCAGCCTCTTTTGACCACGCACTCAACATCAGCATGCTTACACTGCCTGGCTTGCTCCAATTCCCGGGACAGCAGCTCGTTCTTGAACTTCTCGTGATTCAATTCGCGCCGCAACTGGTCCTTGCTTTTCGACGCGCCCGGGCACAGGAATCGATGCCGCGTCAGGGCGGAAGCCCCGGGCCTGCGCGCCGCGTCAGGGTGCGCCAGACACTGCAGTAACGAATTAAATCCATCGGAACAGTGAGATACGGGTCCGAGACCGTCGCGGCGGATTTTATGCCATCGGTCTCCGTTTTTAGGCGGGGCAGTCCCGCTAGCTACTTCGTGGACCGTAATTCCGAGCGCGAAAATGTCAGCTTTCTGCAAGTCAGAGTAATCCTCCTGTAGTACTTCGTTAGCCAAGTATCTACAGTCGCCCTCTTCAACTTGCGGGTCGTCGACCGAAGTCACGTGGCCTAGATCTCCGATTTTGTACGTAACGCAATCCATTGATAATTGCGATTCATCCTCATCTTCGCTGTGATCCCGAACGTCACAAGAAACATCCATTTTCGCGTTGTGCACGTCGATACAAATGAAGATGTTGCCCGGCTTTATATCCATATGCGCGAGCCGCTGGGTGTGGATGTACTTGAGGCCTTTCGCGACTTGCAGCAGGAGGTCCTTGGCCTGCGTCTCGGTGAACGCCTTGCCCTTGGCGCTGTCGGCCAGGCTGCCGCCGTTGCAGAACTCGTTCTGGATGAGCATGTGGTCGTTTTCGGCCCACGCCGAGTAGTACCGGACCACGTGACGGTGTTTACCGAGCACCGCGTGCGCGCAGACCTCGCGAATCGCGTTGGCTCTGAAATTGAGAAGAGGCGGTTTAGAAAATTATTCGAGAATGAAGTACTTCTGCGTAGTTGGAGCATTCCAGTATATACAATTGAATGATAAAATCTCATATTGAAATAAACCTCAATATTTTCGGCTGACACTCGTCAGGGGTAATCGGCAGCAACTAGTAGAGAATTGATAAGAACACTGTATATCAACAGTCGTATCAACAAATGTGACACCCCTGACATGAAAGATAGTAATAGGAATAGCAGCAGCAGCGAATAGATGGCCCACTAAGTCGAGACATTCAAGTAGGTTTTGCCTGATTGCTCTACCAACTCAAATCGCCATCTATTTGGATTACTCCCGCTTGTGCGTAACAGCTTTTCAGGCAACACAGCTTATATTATACACTTCGGACTTGGAAAAGCAGCCCTAAGCTAAGTCATGATGCGCTTGTGAAATGCCCCCCGTGTGATGGTCACTAAAAATTTTCTCGAACATTACATGAATTCGTCGTGCCGTAAATGATTTTTGGTTAGTCGCGACGAAGCAATATTGTCCAGGTTTACGGCCAAAACTCACTCGTCAATTGACCCGGCCAGGGGTTTCTTCGATCGTTTGACGGCGTACGTGCACCCGTCGAGTCGATTGACGCACTTGAACACGGAACCGAATTCGCCGTCGCCGATCTTGCAAACCTCGTGAAATTCCTGTTGATATCGGGATATGTTGTTCTCGCGGAGGTGTATCCTCTGAAAAAGGAAACCGACTTGTCATCTCACACATACTGACACGACTGCTTTATATCAATACTATGTAATTGAGAATTAATCCTACAATCTGAGAGCCTGGGGTCAAATTGCGCATCGCAGCCGTCTGATGAGCACAAACCATTCAGTGCCGATACCAAGCTCACGAAAATGGGTAGAATTGCAGGATGGACATTCAGTATATAACTAGGACCACCATGACAAACCCCTGAATAATAGAGAAGAAACCATATAATCAGGAATGCCATGCAGTGCGATGTGAAAGATTTGTCCTTACAATGAAGGCCGACATCTTATATAACTAGGTAGATAAGAATTAGTGAATTTACAAATACCGAATTGTCAAGTAATACAACAAAAATCAATTCGAGTCCATAACAAATCAGAGTTTACTCTTACAGACATGCCGTAAGAATGGCAAGTGTGTGTGTATGCCAAGCTTGGCTAATTTTGCACTATACAGTTCTGCAGAATCTCCAGCAAAATTTTCAGGAAAACAACAAATTAGATTATAATTACATAACCTGGCGTGAACAGGTGGTTAGGGCTTGGCGAAACTGACGACTGTTTAGTAAATAGTTTACAAACATCACGGTTAGACTACTAGCCTTGATTTTTGATCAATGTCGATGGCAACCCAGGTTATACTGAATAATATAGGCTACATATTGATAAGCTCGCTTACCTTAGCAGGCCTCGACTCATCTTCTTCGTCTATATCGTCCAGGCTCAACGACTGATTCCTGGAACGCGACCTCTTCGAATTCGGCCTGTTATCCGGCGTAAACGGATTCACGTTAACCGAAGGCGTGCCTGCCTTATGGAAAATAGTGGGCCTCGACCAGTGCGAGCTCACGTTGTTGCGTTTGATAATCGAATCCGCGTCCGTCTGCGTGTCGTCGGCCATTTCGTACGTCGCAGGCGAGGACTGACACGGCCCGCAGCGCAACATCTGCAAACGGCTCCTAGATTTGCCGGCCCCGGACGGGCTGGGCGGCGGGATTGGTGTGGGGTGCGTGTCCCCGTCTGAAAATTCCGGTTTTGGAATAGACACCCGGGGTTTCGTATTTTTCATTTTGCGTAAAAGTGTCTTAGGAGTGGAGGGGGTGTCGAATAGGGTAAGCGCGCGGAGTTTTTTCGTGTGGGGTGGGGTGTCTGGCGGGGATTGGATAGGAGAGCATGAAGATACGCCTGACGATGACGCGGGTGATGGTTTCGGTGACGGCATCAAACATAGTTTCCGTCCGCGGCGTATCGGAGACGAGAATCCGTCACTATTATTATCCTCGCCGCTGCTACAAGAATTGAAATCCAACGCGGACGATTTCCGGATATCTCGTTTTGCGGGAGTGTTTTCATCGTAGGAAACATTCCCGGAATCCCGTCGATGGCTGTAGTTTGTAAAAGGGAGTTTGCGGGCTATTATCGTGTGAGAATCCTCGTCTTCCGAAGTCGATTCCATCGCGTTTAACGCGCAGATTTTCCGCAACTTTTTATCGTCACAATTTTCGATGACTCTTTGCAAGATTCTCGAACGGTTCGTGCTGACCGGAGTCTGGACAGGTTTGGAAATTTTCGGCCTCGGCGGTGAGCTGAGACTTTTGCGGGGGAAGGTTGGATTCGTGGGTTGCTTGACGGTGAAGGTGTCATGGTAACGTGCATTCCTGCATGAAAGATGCAAAGAAGGTGATATTTCTGCCGCTGCCGTAGATATATGATATATTCATACAAAAATATACTCGAATATTTTTGGCTGACATTCGTCAGGGGTAATGGTCAGCAACTAGCAGCGATTTGTGTATCAACAGTAGTATCACCAAATAGTGACGTTTCCAGCATAAAAAATTTGAATAACCGGGATGAACAGATGGCAGATGTACTATTTCAGACACATTACACAAAGTACTTCTGTAGACACAACCTGGGTTGGCCTCTATTGATGTAGGTCAACTCCAAGGCTCATAAATGAAAGGATGAACGGCTTCTACATATGACACGAAGTAAATTCTTGCACAAATAAAATTATTCAGTTAGTGGAGAATATTCTGCCAGTCACGCTCGTACAGAATAAAAACATTATAAATGGAAGAGGGGTGACCAAAATAACAAGCTTTCAACCAGTCGAGAAACAACATTGTTTCTTGAAAGAATGTCTAGGATGATTTAAAATTAATTGATCACCAACATCACACAATAATTCCAACGTGCGGTGGATGAAAACTAACTAACAGCATCTGCATTGATTGTTATGCTATCACGCAATATTATACAGCAACAATTACCACCATGAACCATAAATTCTACATAAAAGGAATAACGCAACAGACTTTGTCTAGCGCCTGAAATTTCACACCAATACTGGGTGAGTGCAAACTCACATTCAACGTACTGTACCATAGCGATCATGCAAGTATGAATCCTGTACTGTATTCGGAGAATAAGACCTTTGCATATCATTTATTATTGTTATCCCTAGTTGGATTTGTGATGAATTTGAACAAAGCAATATAAATCAGAACAGGCAAAGGCCATGATTTCTGTCTGTCGTCAGGAGAGAACGTATTACTCTTTCATTTGCGTGCCTTGGAGTCTACTTTAATAAAATACGTCAACCTAGTTTGTGACAACAGAAGGGGTTTGTGTATCATTCAAAAATAGGACATTGAGCTCACTCAAGCTATCTGTCTGTCTCGAATATTCAAAATTGCATGAGTGACATATTTTCTAATATACAATGTTCTTTCCAATTCTTCACTAGTTGCTGATGAGTAAACCTGACGAGTGTCAGCCGAAATTATTCGGGTTCAGGTCAATACAAATGTATATGAGCAAACAGTCAAATTCTCTGCCTGTGTGTACTACACGAAAACATTACTCATAATCTAGAGCTCAACAAGTAGAGGACTGAAATCTATTAGAGCAATGTTTGATTCAATAACTGAAGTCAATATTAGGCCTACATAATGATTGCAAGTAAGACTCATCTTATTCACAATTTGCAATACCTCAATGTGAATTTTGTAATGGAATTGAATCAATTGATACCCAAACTGTACTGTGCTAGACATTATGATACAACTAATCCAAGGTTTAAAGGCTCCCATGGTGGGAAGAAAACTATGATTCTTGTCAAAAGAGAATTTCAGAAATATAACTCTGATCACTGTGACTATAGCTTTACAGTCTACTACACCCAAAAATACAGATCAAAAACGGAGTACAAACCTGAATCATCATCCGTGAAGCCGTCATCAGAAAAATCCAACGCAATCTTCAAACTGCGAGAAGCTGCTACATCCTTGGATGGACTTGCACACGACAGTGTGAGCGCCATCGTCGATCGATCGTTGGTCGTCTCATATTCTCACACAGTGCGTATATAATATGTCCGTTCAGTTTCACAAAGCAACAGTAGCTTTTATATGTAGCATATTACTGGCTGTAAACATGAAGCATACATATTACTATTAGTGAAATTCATGAAAAATAAACTCAACCTCGACCTCACGCCGACTAACCACGGCCGCACATGCGCATATGGAAGCCACAAATTAAGCTCGGTGTCTGTGCTTTTGAATTGAGCATAGTACTGACTAGAAAAACTAAAAACACGTATTACAACTAGTTAAGATGTTAACTCAACGCCGACCTCCCACCTATCAACCGGGGCCGCACATGTGCCGAGGAAAGCGACAAATTAATCTCGGTGTCTGCGGAGCACGCCAGCAACTGTAGAGGCACCACGACTAAAACTGCGACCAGATATAGCTTATTTCAAACACACCCCATAATAATAACTGAATTTCTGACTCATCCAAAAATTTTATATCCAAACATGGAGATTTCAATGACACGGCTTGACCGATGGTGACGACAGAATGACGTAACGCCGTGGTTACTACACAGGAACAAACAACTCAAGCTACTCTATCTCCTCATAATAAGAATCGCATACGAAGTCCGACACCGCGTGTCGAATTCAACGAATGGCGGGAGAGAAGCGACGTCGGCCAATCACAACACGCAAATGTCAGACGCAGCGGAGCATAATTTCATTCACCCTTTTTTCTTTCCTACTCCGTACATTCTAACTTTTTCTCTTCGTTCTCGCCTTTTCTCGATAGCGTCAAAGTACCGAACTCATCAATAGGCGTCATGCAGCGACAAAATATTCATTTCATTCATCAAGCATCCTCATTCGTTTAAGACCCGTACATTAGTATTAATTACCTGCGCCAATGAACAATGTAGGCACGAGACTATGTTCGGTTTCGTTTTTACAGCAAATAAACTCACTTACGCTTAGCCCTATTATTCAGATCAGAAGCACAGTGCGCCGCAAATCAGCGCATACCTTGTACTAATCATAGTTAACGAGAAAGTGCTCGTTTCTTAAACCAGCGGGCTGTGAACACTGAATAGTGAACGCCGCCCTACTCCATACACCTGCGCAACAGAAATAATCGACCTTACGGCGTTGTGCGCCATTTATAGAAATTTCTTCGACAATATAAACAAACTTGAAGCATAGACTACAGTCTGGGATATCTCCGTATCCCAAAAAATCGCGATATTACTATTAGTCTGTACCAGTTACAAACAGTCTGCGTTTACAAGTCCATTTTCAAAGTTATACGTGAGAGCTGACTTGTCGGCACTCGTCTCTGATGTTGCGGTGTATCAAAGGGTAATTACGTGTTGAATAGTTGGCATTATCCCTCGGATCTAAAAGCGCACAAACATTATTTACTCACAGGATATTAGTCTAGAAGAGATGTTGTCTATCATTTACCGAACAGATGCTACATGAATCGGAATAGCAGTATGGTTTGGGTACCGAATTGTCTTCTAGTCGATGAAATGCAATACGCCAATACATAGCCTATATACATAGTTCTGTAAATATGGAGTGTGCCTACACTACATATCTATAGCTAGCAATAGCCTACGCAGCTTATATGTCATAACTTTCCGATTCTTCATTTGCTTATGGGTTTCGCATAATTGTGTTACATCTGCGTGAAGCTAGATCAATCTATCACGACAATAAGGCGTCAAAATCGTGGCTCGCGAAAGCCATAAGACTTGAGAGCCTGGTAGTTTGAGAATGCATTGACAAATAACGTCACAAACATGAAGCTATATTGGCAATGTTACGATGTGACATTCAGTCTCGAAATCTGAAAATCACAGTTTGAGTACATGGCGTCAATTCAATCATATTACACATCACATAACACCAGTGGTGGCCCTACGATTGAAGGGTGGGGGGCTGGGAGAGACTTCCGAGGGGAACTCTATAAATATGTATTTGCCGCTTCTGACCCCCCTTTCGCGGTTATTGTCATATCTATTATTGCAGGGTTGCAGGGATAGACTATATCAAAACTATAAGTAGCCCTACCTCTGCCACATGCAGAGACTTGATGATTATCGGGATATGGGACTTTTCTAACAAATGCAGAGATTTGATGATTGACCAGAGAGGGGGCCCTTCGACCAGGGGGACCCGGGCGACCGTTCCTCTCGCCCACCCCAAAAGCTACCACTGCATAACACATCCAACATATCACATGCGGGTTCGACTATTTTGAATCCACACGCGAAAGCGACTGAACAAGATCATTCTGAAATATAACCATTAGATAGAAATGATAGTTGCTGTCATTTTATTCCCACTTCTCGCACAATACAATGCTGCAAAAGATATGGGACTCAAAAAGCGTATCGCTGTAACGGGTATGACCTCAAACTACAGATGTTACAGAGTATCGGCCTTCCTCTCCATAAACTTTTATATAGATTATATGAGCGATTTCCAACATACCGAAATGACGCAAGAGATCGTTCAGCACTGACTCGAAATGGTTTCGCTGGCTGTAGACGGATTTTTCCATTTATCCCAACAAACACCGCGATAAGTTTTATCGATTTCGAATGAGAGGATGATTTAGAAAATACTTATATAGACGCTTTTAGCACTAGGGTGCTGTCGCATTTCTTTTACAGTACATAAAGTTACGACTGCTGAGACATCTGGCACGCTGACGGTAGTCAAAACGTGACTAGCGACATTGGTAATACTAATTCAATTATCTTTTGCGGAATAAGGAGTGAAAAAGTGACTTTGTTATCAATTTTCGCATTCAGGTTGAGCGAAGTCTATGTAAAGCCTGGAGTGGATTATAACTTTCATTTTCGAGTGCTATTAGTCATTGATGGTAGAGTGTGAAGGCTAATCTCCCGGAGCACCTTTCACAAAAACTGGAGTAATCGTCTTGGTTTCAAAACCGGCGCAGCGAAACAACTAACCAACGGAAGTTACAGTGGGATTTGCCGAGATCCACAATGATATATCCTGGCAAGAAAAAAATGCCATACGAATGTGACTCTGGATTAGGCTACTTTGCAATCTAGTGCCAAGTGTGCCAGATGAAGACTCGCATCTCTCACTAAAGACCATAATCCACAAGTAATAATCGATTGGAGACAATTGCAGTTGTAGAAAACAATATGAAAAGTACCATTGTGTACGGTTAATGGATGAATGGCAAGCTCCCAAATGCTTGTTAGCATTAGGGGATAACTAAAACATATTAATCGTAAGTTACGTGCTACCCTGTAATATGCGAACATTATTGCAAAGACTTTGGGCTCAATGATGACTAAGATAAATAGGTTTTCAGACAGGTCCTGCTTAATTCTGTAATAGCTGAAACCATCAATACTCAATATACTAGCTGACAGAAACGGCACACGTATAATTTTACAGGCAGATTAGCAACATATTATATTCATTAGGTGATAGAATTGCGCCGGGGTTAAGCCGATAAGTGTCTGGTATAATCGTTGGTATTGAAATTTCTCTAAGCAATGTTTATTGTTGAGCAGCAGACGCTGTCGCGCGTTGGTGATAGAATAAATTAGCAATTTGTTTTGTACCCTAGGTTTTCAATATCAATATCTATTGTTCCTTATCTTCGAACATGTCTCTCTACCAATGTACCCATCCCATACATATGGATTAACCTGATAACATGTCCGCAACGTGTTTTGCACCTGACTCCCGCCAATTTCCTGTGATAACAAGATTACCCCTTGATAAATGATGATGGCGGAGGCAATTAAATTGAGGTATCATGTAGCTGTGGCTGAAATCAAGCTTTCGCCTGTCGCTGTCGCTACATCCAATTTGCATCATCTGCATAATTATCTATGCTCGATTTTTCGTGCTCGCTCTTGATACGCTCAATAACAAATCGGTATGCTTGTCGCACTGTCGCACCCATCGCAAATATACTCCAATTACTATGGTAAAAGTGCTAAATGTAAACTGCTGTTCGCTGTTAAACTGCAAGTTGCACCTCCATCAGTACTGTTGCCAAACGTGAAGCTTATTAGCGGCGGTCCGGCTACGAAAAGTTAAAGACTCATTATGAACGGTTCCATTGAGTATACAAACAATGACGAACCTTGTTTATTTTAGACACGTGGAGACTTTTGTTTACCATCTGCAATTGTCGAGATTTGAAGGCGACGAATAAGAAAAAGACAGAGTGATGCGTATTGCGTGCTCTCAATTCATCATTTCAGCATGTCACTTGACAAATGATACTATCGCGATTGCGAGCTTAGGGCGCTAAATGTGGCGACAGACACGACGAAGTTTATTATGATTCGCCCTACGGAACCGACATACAAGTATGTTTGTATTGTTCGATTGTCCTCGACTGAATGCACTGTAATGCATCGTCACTTCGTGGCACTACAGAGAATGGCATCAAGTGTATAGGTTAGCAATAACCGACTGGGCCGAGATTGGCATCCCAGCACATCGGGGGTAGGCCTGCTGATCCTGCTTGAGCGGCCGTTTACAATCGTAACGCAATTCTCTCCGAAAAGCCCTGTCAACCGCTTTGTGGTATTGGCTCTCGTGGCGATATGTCATATTATTTATGTGGCGATTTCTATAATCAAATAATGGAACCATACAGCAATATCTTAGTTAGGCTCATTAGGGCCCCACCATCAGCTTGTCGGCTGCTCCTTATAACTAATAATGTCTCTCAATTCAATTCATTTATATATTTACAATTTCATCATTTCAATACACCACAACCACAAGTCTGCGATACAATGAAACGATAGGAAGGTGTAGTCTTTGAAATCAGACACCCACCTGGCCTAGGCGATGTGAAAGGAGGCAACACATTGCACACTGAAAGAAAAGTAGAAGAAGAAATATAAAAGGACAGACCAGAAAAGAGGTGGCAGGCGAGATCAATATTTCAGGCCGTGGTCTGGTAAACTTGAGGGCTGACTAGTATTGATTCAGTAGAATTTATTTGTATTTCAACTTTAATGTGGACACTGGACGTGGACATGCTCGACGACGACTGGACGACGTGGACGCGCGTGTGTTGTACTTTTGCACTTTTGATAGCAAGGTAACGAAGTCATTGGCATTTTCAGGGTTGTGACCGCATATCTTTTATTTTTAGGACAACGACTATTATATGGAGTACCTGATGCTGTAGCCTAGTTCTTGCAGTGGCTTCAATTCCCTGACACTGGCAGCCTCTCAGCAGATAATGCCGCATTGTAGGGTAGAGTGGGGCAACATGCCTACCTAAGCGGGAAACGTCATAATATTCCCCCAAATTAGTCGAAAAGGATTGGATTTCGGAATTTGCGCGTAAGATACCATCCCAAATCTACATCGATCGTCTGGAAAGTACAAGTATCTTTTATCATATGTAAATTTATCATTCATCTATGTCCACCAATTTGACGTTTTATTACATGGGTGGCGCAAAACGCCTCCATTAGCTTTTTACCCCGTTATACCCTACTAAATACAGCATGCCACTCAGTAACTGAAAAATATTTAATCCCTACACAGACACATGCCTCTCCGCCTCATCATGGCGTACCGGATCTTTTGAAAACAAATTTCATCCAGAAATACCAAGTGATTATGATAAGTCAAAACACTAAGTCCGAACGAGGCCTACGATACGCTCCGGTCCGAAGTTATCGAAATGTATCTTGTTTAGTCAGAGGTAGAGACTATATTCGCCAGCTGAATATAAATGTTGATAGAAATGGCGTTCTCTGAGAAGGCATCCTTGATGAACCCATAAACGGCTACTCATTCCATATTTACTGGGTTTTAAGGGGTGGGACGTTTTACCTCAGGCGTATAGGGTAGGCGTTTTAGCCTCGAGTTCGCCAATGTTTGTGGATCAGTTACCAGGTGGTTATTGTGTGAATTCCCCTTCGGACTGTGACTTAAATCCAACTACGTGCAGTGAAATCATAGGACCGGAAAACTCTCCGTAGCATCCGTAAACTATAACATTTCACTTGGTTGTAAAAGTCTATCTTTTGGAAATAATATGATTAAAAGTCATAAATTCTCATAAAACGTTACAAATCTTCATTCGGGCATGGAAATCAACGTGACTTTCGTCTGGCCATTGGACGATATTTGCGATACTGTGACGCTTTCAACGCTCGCTTTGTTCTGTCATGTTGATGGTGGGCGTAGTGTTACTTCGTTTGGGCGTTTTACCACACTCTACCTTCAGGTTTGATTGGAATAATGATTTAAAGAGCATCAGAAGAACCCAGAGTGGCATGTAGTCTCTAAGGCTGTAGAACAGCACAGTTCCGTGATAATTTTTTTAGTGTAAGCTAAATAGGCCTACTAACTTTATTAACCGGACTAACGTAGCTGGTACGAGTAGTAGGCCTATGACACTTCGAGTATTTATAACTTACTGTATCATCCAGAGGCAATGTCTTTCGAGTAGCTTGTATCAGGATGATTGATACTGATTTAATTTCAAATCAAAAGACAATATCTTAGTATATGTGTCGTGCTACGATTCGAGTTAGACTTTCAGTTTCCTTGAACTAGCTTTTTCATTCCTTAATGACCTGTAAATCATGATTTGTCTATAGTCGTATGCTGGGCTCAAATCTGAGCAGGGCAACCTAATCGGATTAAGGTAGGCAAGGATGCTGATTACGGATGACGGGATCGGGAGGTCTGCGTACGGGAAATCGATTCGATGTCATAGATGTGCTGCCCTAAAAAAAATTGTATGTAGCCCGCAGGCACCTTACTGCGATACGTCAAGCCCGCTGTGCCGTCAGGATCTCCA
>ATSW01014797.1:0-12687 GCA_000444245.1 Botryllus schlosseri | reverse complement strand
CATAACACCATGTCTACCTATTATTTGTTTTATTTGACCGTTTATGATTCACAATGAGCAGACGATTAGCCGTTTACAACGGTAGGCCTATAAAATAGGGTAACATCGGTAAAATATCAAATTATAAGTTCACCGACAGTGCAAAATCTACGATACAAACAAAATGCAGACGTCAAAAATTTTTTGACTTCATGAAAAATTTTGACAAATTTTGACCTAACGCTACAATTTTGACAAAATTTTGACAAATTTTGACATGTCAAAAAAAAAACGCCCTAGTTATAATAAATTCTACGCTACTTACGATGAATTAGGTCATCAAAGGTGAGGCTTGGCCCTTTCTTATGCGTTACCTCTCGTTGCGGGCTTTATTTTCGTTCAATAAATACCATTTTTACATGAAAATATGGCTCACACGAGAAATCCAATGTAGTGAGTTCGAACTAGTGCTATCATGACGTCACGAATTTTCAATTGTGACGTAACAGTTGATTGGCATGTATGGCTCCTTGGGAGTTGAGATGGAAAAAATAGGGCCAATATGGCTCTTCGGACAACAAAGGTTCCCGACCACTGCTCTAGAATCTGCCAATATCCACAGCTAACCACGTCCACTCCACTTTCCACTTCGCAGTCATAAATGCTTATAAGCGTTGGTGAATTATACCTCGTGATTAGTCATCTGTCCGTGGTCCGTGCTGTGTACAGCACGGTCTCATTTTGGCGCCCCCTTGCAGCCTACCGCCCCGGCGCAGAGCCAGAACCGCCAAGTGGCTGCTATTGATCATGACTTAGTCATTACAACAACTGCTAAGCAAAATTGAAGGTAGTAAAAAAACTATACACTATTGAGTAAGTACCGTAAGTATTAAAAACCTACGTGATACTCGGGAAAACTGCAAGTACTTCGTTATTGACCACCGCTGGATATCGTGCGTGTGCTTCATAAACACGCTATAGCTCGAACTTATGTGTTGTTTGATGCGTCGTATTTCAACTTGACCGCAAGTCGTACTCATAAACTGAATGAAGTAATGGTCGTTATCCCGTATTGAGCGCAAGTTTACTCGCTGTAAATCGGCGTCTAAATTTACGGCATATTTGCTTTATGGGGCAAATATACTTGCTAGGTCAGTGGTCTTAACCTGTTATAACCTGGGGAACCCGTACTCTAATCTACAAGCTTTCGCGGAACCCCAAATTTCCGCAGAGCCACAAAAGCAAAATCCATCACACTACACAACTAATACCCTACTGTAAATCACTAGTGGACAAAATGCACCATGCATCAAAATAACGTTTAAAGAACAAGTCCATTAAATATGATTTCACACACAACTAAAACATATTACTGAATATTTCTTGCAAATTAGCGAGACTTCTGTTGTCCCCATTCAGATACCTCTTCAGAAATGCGAGGCTTCGCCTTTGAAGGTGTCATCGTATTGTTAGGTCGCAACGCAACAGCGTGATACCGATTGCTTTAATTGCAATTGAGATAATATAGTAGTATTGTGGATAGAATTGACATTTTGAACCCCAACCGTACGCCACTGCACACAGGTACCACAACGGGCTCAATTCGACAACTTTATGCGCCTAAATGCCTGCAGCCAATGATCACCAATCATGTGTATGAGTTGAGTGTGTATCTGAAACTCTAGCGGAACCCCGGATAGAACCACAGTGATAGATTCATTATGCATATCGCCTATTTCGGTCTATATACGGCCATGCGCGTTTCTACAGTTTACCAACGTCTAGTAGACTATAAATCTGGCAGATGTTGCACAAACATAACAACTGGTCATTAAGTGCCATCTCAACAGCACACCTGCGTGATCTATATTCCTTTTTTATGATTGATTAATGAAGGCATTGCGCATTGGTGACTATTACAACGAGATAGAATAAATCACATTGTCATATGGCGAATCGGCTTCTGCCGGCTTGTTGAATAAATCTTTCGAAATTTACAGACAAAACCGAATTTCAAATTGAATGCAAACCTCTGGCAACACTCGAAGTAGGCTACATACTACCTGCAGTGATGTATTATTATTATCAACCGAGATAACACCATTTCATGGTACAAGTTACTAATTTAAACAGTACACCTTGCCTGTTTTGTAGTGAGGCCAAGTATCAAGATAGTCGAGTCAGAGTTGGAGAACTCGAAAATTTTCAGGTTTTCCGCATTATATTAGAATTCGAACTGTAGTCTTTTTTAAATTAGATTAGAATTAGAGTTACTGAATTCGCGAAAATTTGTACATAGGATCAAATTCAATTCGTATCAATCCAGATTTCATTCACATAAGCATGACAATGACAAATGTAGGCATACAGACAGCGAGCGTGCTGGCTCGTTTCGCACGATAGTTCTCCCGTAGCATTTTCAGAAAAAGCAGAATTCGATTAGAATTAAAATTAGAGCATAGAAACATTTCACAAATGGACTAGAATCAGATTATCAGCTTTTCGCTTTAGTTAGTCAATACGGATATCATGTGCACCACTCTAGTAATACTTACAAATATTCACTCTCACAAATAAGATAATGGCGCACCTGTATAATATTGATAATCCAAGAAGCCCCCTTTCTTGTTGATCCCAATTTATTGTCAGTCATTTCATTCAAATACCGAAGAGATTTCACAGCTGGCACATTCTGTTTCATATAAGTGTCGTACTTTAATTGCCGACTTTTAGAATCGATAAGTTTGGTCCCTTGTTGGATGGTTTTGTAATTGGAATGTCTCTTCCGTGAATTTGTTATTAACCATGACTGTTTCAGGTCCTGTAGCTATGTCTTGCAATCTCAAAAGCTAATCGATACGTTTTGGTTTCCAGAGTCCATCATGGCACCATATCAGTAGATATTATTCGGAAATCAATACCCACGTTTCATTCATTATCAGCATTGATGGATTTTTGTGATTGCCAAACTATTATGCAGTACGACGATTTGATGGGAGATAAATATTCCCAGGTCATGTCCATTAGGCTCTTTCAAATCTGCGTCCTGTAAGAGTAAAATAGATCTCTCTGGGGATACATGCGTTTTCATCACACGGCGATTATGCTTGAGCTGAAATGTCACTCGCTTTCAGTATTGGGTATTGAATCCAGGGTTGTTACCAAGTCACAATTGAATTGACTTTTATAGTTTGGACTCGGGGGTTAAGTCGTGTCATTTTCAATTTCACCACCTAGCCAAGTCCGAGTTCAAGTCACGGAGCAAAGGATCTGGTCCTATTCATATTTGTGTTAAGACTCGAATCCGAGTCCACGTCATAGTGTTAAGTGTTCAGTATCGAGTTCGTGTCAGGCTCAATCCACTTCTGTGAAACTTCCGGGTCATACCCACGGTCTGGGACTCATAATATACTCATGTTTCTCACTCTAAACATGTTTATGCAAGCAGATAAACGACGGTTTCTGGACCTATTTTACAATGATCGGCCCTGATACACGAGACAAGTCATATTGAATGCGTCGCGCCGTATGACTTGTTCAAGTCATGCGCAATGACTCGAGTAGAAGTCGAGTCGATACCCAAATTGACTCGAGTCAAGTCGAGTCGATGAAAAATTGCGAAACGACGTTACTGATATGCTTGTACTTGTGACAACTTTGACCACTACTTGTGTGCTTGTCGGGCCGTTTTGCTTACACTTGAATTAGTATTGATATGTCTCTACCTTTACTTATATCTACCTTTAATTATAATTCAGCAGAAATTTTCGGTATTAATTTTACTTAAGATACTCGAGTATAAACCCTGACAACTCTGACCACCCCTGATCACATATATACCTTAACCAAACTTCTTGGAGATACAGAACTTCAATATACAATTGAATAGTGTTTTCATATTGAAATAAACTCGGATATTTTCGTCTGACACTCGTCAGGGGTAATCGTCAGCAACTTTAGTCGAGAATTGAAAAGAACATTTTTTAAAACTTTATATATACCTTGCGTTTCCAGATGAGAATCGGCCTTCATTCCGGATCTATCGTAACCGGGGTCGTGGGCACGCGAATGCCCCGTTACTGCATGTTCGGAATCAACGTTACCCTTGCCAATAAATTCGAATCGCACAGCGTCGAGAATCGAATCAACGTCAGCCCGACAACATACGAGTGAGTGTGGCGATCATTCGCTGTCTATAAAACTACAGACTATGAACTATATTACCGTGTAAAACACGCATATATGGTTAAAATAGTACAGTAATTCTTCAATGGATGAATGACTGTTTTCACTCCACAAAACAATAGGAAATTAAGAGCTTCCAGCTTGGCAGAAAGCATTTTGCACCATCTTGTTCTACAAGACGCAATTGTACCGAAGTAAAAGCGACTACAAGGCTGACACGGTCTTGGACGAGTTCATTGTCAGTTGTAATGGATGATGGATCGACTTAGTTTCACCATAATCACTCATCTTGTGATTAAAGGAAGTACTGTTTATTATGCAATTGTAGCGCGTAATACATGATATTTTTGCGACTTGTTGCATGATCCTTTTTATTACCCCAGTCGAGGTTAGCTCAAACGTACCTTAGCATGTAGGTAAATCGAAAACCATTGGCACATCTACACGCATTCACCAATTACACTTCATTCAGGGACGTCTTCGGTTAGGTATGAGTAAAAATCTAGCATCATTGTTTGGATGGTACGATGCAATTATGACATTTCAAATAGAAATATGATTAGGATTATTGCCATTTTTAACATTTGACTATAGACTAAAGTGCGGGGTTCGTCGAAGGTTTGTAGATTGACTTGAGGGTTCATCATGTTGATAAAGGTCAATAACCACTGCACTAGAAGCTTTTCGACTGATTGTCATCAGTAGATCAGTAATACCGTGAATTAAATTCGAAATAAAGGACAATTGTGACTGTGTGATGTTATCGTTTCCTGTAAACGTGCGTATTTAATACTTTGACAATGTTTGATGGCACCTCCAGTTCAAACTGAATCGCTATTTACCCCGTTACATATTCTCCCTATTAGACTGCATTGTGAGTAATAATCTGTAACATCTCCTTTCAATGGCCATCAGCATTTGTCGATAAAAAACGTCTGACTTTAAGCGAAATCAAAAGAACATTTTATTGCTGTTTTGATAACGTCTATAAATTGGTTTACAATGGAGAATTCTCTATCGAAATACTTGTTGAAGCGATCCTCCGTAAGACGTGCTATGATGCGGATTACGGGTCGCCATAAACGTCGCCAAGGCGTCTTGAATTTTATGCAGGCATCGATTTTCCTGAAAGCACTCCGTAAAGATCTATCTTACACGGTTGTTAGCATAAGGTTAACAGAAGAGTATTGACCGCGCGTCGTAGGTGATCATTCAATGCGACCTAGGGTTCACCTTACGCGAATTTAGGAAGCTGGTCACCTAACAAATTTTAAGCTTAACATTCGAAACTCTAAGCCTCAAAAAGCAACCATCTTTCATTGTCAATTTTGGGCTAGCTTATCTTATCAGCACCAGTCGTCGGTGTGTTTTTGTGAGCAGCTCTACAACGAACATAGCGTGACACTACAAAATATGCAAGGTAACAAATTCGGTAGACAAAGAAACCATTTCAGCCTCCATTTATCGTGATGGCTTTATGATACAATTGTTGATATGCAGAGTCCGTCTCAATTCTCTACTAGTTGCTGAGGATTCACCGTGATGGGTTTCGGCCGAAAATTTTCGGATTCATTTCAATATGAACATATTATTCAGTTGTGCCTGTATGTTGCAGTTATGTTCCAACAATAGGCTTTATTTTGGTATCGGGCGGTCATAAATCCCGGATTTTCATTCAACTTGTATGTATCTGCATCCATAAATATCAAACGAATATGATGTTGCCATGCAATAATCCTAGTGCAATGTATCTGTCTCGCTTGCGACATTGAATATGGATCTAATTTATCGCCGTCATTAAATCGGCTATGCGCCCGAGTAGCGTTATCATCGGCGAGTTTTTAGCAGAAGTTGAAAAAGCTGGTGTCGGGTTACATGTCTAAAGTTAAACATGCTTTAAAATGAGTGAATTTTACAGCCTCTAGTCGACAGAAACTCACAAAACCACGCTACACGAGTTCTATACTCGGCACACGCATTGTTTATTATGACGTATGTACTATAAAGATGCCTACGTCATAATCGTTCGAGAAAGGCACGGCTGTTACCGGAACTCGCATTAAACTTTATGCTATGTTATTCACTAGCGTAGATATATTTTCGTTACGCTTTCTCAATCTCCCTCTTTTTCGGCCCGATAAAACCTAGTAATCCGTAATCTAATTATTCGCCCTCTCCTGAGGCAATAGCATTACCCAAAAAACCGCTTCGCTATTGATTCCGATACGTGGTTTCTGCGCGCACCGTGGAGTTTTCGTGGTCGGTTTAGCGTCGCAGTAATCGAATTTTGAACGATTGGTTATCTCAGGCACGAATGGATCTCGGGAAGTTATTGGCTTTTCAACGTGCGATTCCACAGCTCTAATGTGTTTCGAATCCAATTCTTTAGCGATTCTGTGTCGTGGGAAATTTACAGACGCGAATGATTAATTCATTCGCGTGAAAGTGCGGCATTGCTATTCACATGGCATTCACGTGATGGCATTTTTGACTCCTGTTCGATGGTTATTCACACAGATGTGAATTTGCCTCGTTAAAGTAAGAATGCGCCCTTAGATTTCGTTTTGAACATCTGTGATATCGATATAACTGGGCATCTGGAAGATTAGCGTATTATATCCACTTGATTCCTCCGTATGCTTGATGAAAACGCTGCCAAGCAGTGCGTGTGTTGGCAGTACATCAGCAGTCGATACTCGTGGTTCTGTTACAGCAGTGCATTTCAACGTTTCTGTGATCCATCCGCATTCCGCACGCATATTGTTGCATAAACTTCATCCGCACAAACGAACCGAAAATTATTACACAAAAAGAGAATGTACGGAGTTAACACCATTTTATTCAAATAACCAACAACTAGGCTACCGGTATATCATTCAAGACTCGTTTGCTGCTGAATATTTCAGGCAATTTCAGACCAGTTAGGCACAACTTCTTGCTCCAAAGCTCCCCTCATTACGCCATGAAGTAAATGTCTCATCAAGATGACGACCCCTTTTCTTCGTTTTGATGTCCTCTAGTGCACTGAAGGCCTTTCTGAAGAAATAAGTTGTGGGGTTTTGCACAACAAGAACTTCTTAGTACTCAGTCAGATGGCCAGGTTCATACACTGTATAATATACAGCCGACTTCGTATCTGACTTTTGATTACGTAATAATAATAAGAATATTAGTGCGCAAATCTTAATTTACTGCTCCAGTTGGTGTGTGTGAGATAAAATTATTGTAAAAGTTACGATTTGGGGCAGTGAAGAAGTTAACCCTACGCTACATTCACGCGTGAGGTTAAAGTTGTAACCATAGTGTCCTATAGCACACTATGTTATAATCGTTTCAACACTGTCACCTAGCAATGTGGCAAAGACTTGCTTTTGGTAACGACAACGGCCTAGCTCAAGAACATCACTTATAATCGTTGTTTGTATTGAAGAGAATATGAAACACTGCTGACTTATGGGCCCTTATTGTGATGAGATGAAACCTTACGATCTTATACCAGTATTACTAGTATATAGTAGTGTACTTAGGGTTGCATATTTTAAAACAAATATCAATTTATAGCAAACATGTTTAAAACCTGTTTTTTAACCATGACGTTACGAATCCAGGAATCCTTAATTGTGACTTCACAGTGGATCGGCGTTGACAATTGAAAATATAGGGTATTGCTCCTTCGACGAAAAAGGATTCCAACAACTGTCATAGACAGACCACAATTATCTTTAATCAGGACTACATCGTTATGCAGCATTTTTTTACGGTCGATCATCATCAGAACACTCATTCCGTACCAATGATCTGTATCTACATGCTATCACTGTTGAACCAAAGACGATTTCGAGGGCCACTCCACAGCCACTCCACATCGTATACGTCGAACCTACACTGTTTAAGACATATTTTAAATAAATCGTTTTAAAACACCATTTGTTTTAAATGAAATCCTACGTATACTGGTATAACCTATAATTTTGGGATGCTGGCTAATCACTTTCATGGGTTAAAGTATAGAAATCAGCCACCTCCGAATAAGTATAGAAATCAGCCACATCCGATTAACAGGTAAATTTCCTCTCGACCAAATAGACTTTTTGAAAGTACTTATTAGTAAGTGTCGGACCATGCACTTGCACTTAAAGTAGCATTGCACTTGCACTTAAAGTAGCATAGACATGTCTTAAAAATCGTGACTTCTATGCCTACTTGTAATTGAGTAGAGATGATCTGCGTTACTTCTAATTCTTCTTGAATGTCAGCGCTGACTACTTTGACCATAACCTCTGGTTATACCGTCATGGCATTTCCCGTACGTCGTGAAGCCTCTAAAATTAAAATACTGAATCGGGACGAAAAAGTTTTTTCGCAGTTTCAAGCTTTCCTGCACCTACTATATACAGTAAATATCATTTTCTTTTCCAGTCTGCTAAAGGAAGACTCCGGTTTCCAATTCACTGCCCGCCCGCGTACCTGCTTACCGCCAGACTTCCCTCAAGACATCCCCGGCACGTGTCACTTCCTGGACGCTTACAACCCGCCCGCTTCCCCGGCCAGACACGGCCACTCTTGTTCAAGTCCCACCAAGAATAAAGACGGGTTGTTGGAGACTATGGTTTGAATAAAACCTAATTGCACACATTTCAGTTGAAATGAGCGACGGTCGCTGTGAAGGTACTGTGCGCCCTGTCAAGGGTTCACTCAATCTGTTTTGCGATGCTGCAATGGTACTCTAAAGAGGTTCTACCATTATGGATGAAATATATCTTGAATCACTATTATTATCACCTAACAAGAGCTCTAATGGTCATATAAAGCCTACACCGCAAACAAAAATCGTATATTTCGTCGATTTTTACGATGGATCTGTGTAAATCAGGTTAAAGACACTTTCCTGTGCCAAATTTACCTTTGAAACTCTTCCAATAGCTGAAAATCAGTCACATACAACAATTCTTGTGGAGATATATCCCAGGGGTGCAGCGGTTTATGAATTCATGTACCCCCTCGACAAATCTCAAAAAGGTGGTACACTAACTAAACAGAACCCACTCCTTGGATATATCTACAGGAGATTTGGTGCATTTTACTCGTTTTCACGCATTGGAATAGGTGTGAAAGCATAATTTGTTACTTCATAATGACTTTTACCTGATTTACTTTTACGCCAAGTGGACATCGGATATATAAACTCATTTTCAGCCATGGGTTTACAGCAGGGATTCCCAAACTTTTTATGGTCGTGACCCCAAATTTTCCCCACGACTCCACCTCTCAAAGCGTGCTGATTACTAAAAACTATCAGTTGCTAAGCCCAAACCTACTCATGGCTTTGGAAAGTTGGCGACTATGTGCGCAGTGGTTGCAATTATGAACTCGTAGCCTCCGTCCTTAGATTAAGAATCTGAAGCAAGACTACAGCAACGTATTTAGTTATTTTGGTACGATTTCTATGTATATCCAATCGAAGTAGTCCAGTATTGCTACGTGAAATTATGCGTCACGCGAAATACAGATAACGATCGATAGCTTATTCGACCGGGTGGTCCGCGTGTGTCCTGTGTGTGTATTATACTGTCAACACATAGCACTACAGGTCACTTGTAATTTTCCCGGAAGGAACAATGACCGTCCTATTGATTTCTATGCTCCCGACACTTTAACATTCATACTAATGGCCAGACACCAACCTTACATTATAGTAGGTAGAGTTTTAAAATGACCTTACGACTGATCTGATACATTGTTTTCCGGGTTCGCATTCCTCAGAGGTCGTTTAATTTCTATTTTGAAAAAAAAATGAACTAAAATATTCCGAAATGAGCCGCCGATAGCATCCGCTTAATTGATATTCTTGTAATAGTCATAAGTATTTAATTTTCGTTTCCGCGACCCCATAGTATAGGCAAACGACCCCAGTGGGGTAGCGACCCTAGTCTGGAAACCCATGGTATACATTGCAGGAAGCTTCGTTGGCTTGAACCAACACTAATGTGTTTGTGATGACCTATATACCCGTATTTCGCAAAAAAAAGTGATTCAATTTGACGTAACACAGAATTTTTTTGGCATAAACTTACACACTTTGACGGTTAAAACCCTGCCCAATGCGTAATTAACGATTCAAGTTCCAGTGACCTGTATCAGTGGATCTGTGATTATGATTTCTCTCTGTCAACTGGACTTTCTGTTACTTATGCATCTCTTTCATTTCATCTGCGGCCGTACGATTGAATTGCATAACGATTTTTATGACCAATGCATTTTATTAGTTACGTGATATTCGGCACGCATTGGAGCTAAGCGAAACTGGCGGTAGTCACTTGATATTGCACGATTCTTCACCAGTTCCTTTATAGATAACTAATCTACGAATAGATGTACATTGCGCACTACATGGCTGCACGGTCGAGCAACCAAAAAAGGCTAGAAATCGGTATTAATGCGAACAACCGGAGTGCCGCAACAGCTCAATGTTATGGTAATTGTGTAAAGGGGGATAACTACCCCTGAAATCGAAAAAATTCGAAACTGTTTTTAGTTTGTTCTATTAGATGTTATATTTCATCAACCCTTGTGGATTTTTTCACATGATACCACTTTTTGGGACAAAAAACATTTCATCTAGCTCATCAGAATTATTTGAATCCCTAAAGAGTATCGAGGAAAGATGCACTCGAATATTTCGCCGTGAAAGTTTTTCCAAACTTGGAAAATCACAAAATCCAATGAAAGTCGAAAAAACCTTGACCCTTCACGATCAATTTCCTATAAGAGTTCGGACGTCCACCAAAGCACCTTCAGCCCAAATTTCAGAAAGATTGCCACATTATTGCTGGACTTATGGGTGTTTGACTGATTTTCCAATTCCGGGGTAGTCTCCCCCTTAGGGTGCAGCTTTTAGGCAGTTACGGTGCCCAGACTAGATAACAATTCATATTTTTAGAATCAATGCGACAGTAGGGTCCGTTCTAGACGGCTTTTCATAAGTTTTGCGCTCAGTCGCAAGCTATAACAGTACCGTCTAACGTGTGAAAGTTACCTCAAATTGCTAGCAATATACGGTTGCTCAACCGTGCAGTCGCGTGTTTCGCATCTAGTCGCTGGTTAGTTGTCTATGGTTCCTTACTATGATCTTCAGTATTCGTCTGATCTTGCGCTTCATCCCATTTACCCTGTGATTATGTTTACTAATTTATATATATAATGCATTTTATGTCTTTTGAGTGTTTTGCTTTTACCGATCGGGTAATCATAACGTGATATTGTCAATCTGAGTTCTACTTGACACTGGTCCGACTGATATCGTGAAGGAAATGCGGGACAAGTTTTTTTTATCACACTTGCTAATTCTGGCGGCCAGACTTCGACAACTAGGAACATTTCAGCCTTTCCACATTAGACTAGAATTAGATTATACCTAAAAAGTTTTTACCAAATTAGATTCGAATTAGAACTACTGAATTCGGAAAACTTGGTAATGGAATTAAGTTCTGGAGTAGAAAGAATTACAACAATAATCAAGTTCAGTTTCTCATGAGTACGAGAACGGCAAATGTCTGTACATCATGCTTGGCCCGTTTCGCACTGTACAGTTATACTGTAGCATTTTCAGGGAAACCAGAAATTAGACTAAAATTAAAATGAGTGCGTAGAAACATTTCAAAAATTAGATTTCCTGCATTTCGCTCCAATTAGTCTCAGTCAGGTTACGGCGCCATACGAAGCTTACGAGAAGTCTTGGATAACATGCCCGTACGAGCCTTTATTTCAAACGCGTTGCATATATACAAATATAGACCTACGGCGTAGAACTGATTTCATTTGCTATTCTCTTCCTATACCAGGGGCGATGATGTATTCCAAGACATTACTCTCTCTTGCTCACACACTTGTTTGTAACGTTTCCCCGCTCATGAAGTGACTGTGGTGCTCTGGGCTGGTTCATCAGTACTATAAATTTCATCATCAGGAATTTCGTCGTTGAAGTCCATAAGAACCGTGTCCGGGTACCATTCTGCAGTTAAGTTGTTGAGATATGTAATGAGAGCTTTGCCTGCTGTCGGTGATTCTCGGTACCGCCCACTAGTAAGGTGTTTGTCGACTGGTTTTCTGTCCTGAAAGGAACCGAACGGCCTTGTTACAAGTGCGATGATTCCAAAATCATGGGTCGTGATTATGCTCTATGATGCACGATGTAATTTCAATGAAATGCTGGTTAGCAAGCACATCGCAATGGGGCGAATAGGACATATACAGAGGTAGTTATAGTAATGGAGTTCATTCAGTTTTTCCGAGTATTCAAGGTGGTATAGCCTACTACTCACTTGATTATATTTTACAATACTTCCACTTCTATAGTTTGAGGCTAAACTGCTTACTGTTATGCTTTTGATAGTGTAAAGTAGTTATAAATCCTGTACGTGCCACGGGTGTATATTCACACCCATATATCACGGGTGGTCCAAAGTTTATTATTCTAAAATATCGATTAAGTGTTGCATAGTCAAATTGACTGAAGTTACCAAT